>CAUYSK010038188.1:0-39316 GCA_963575035.1 Avahi laniger | reverse complement strand
CCATGGACAAAGGCCTGGGGTAGTCCACCATTCAGAGACAGCAAAGGAAACTGAGCAGGAGGAGAGAGAGGTAGGAGGAAAATCAGCAAAATGTGATGTTAGAGAAGCCAAAAGAAGATAACATTTCACCTTAGAGAAGTCAGATGCATCAGTCTCTGCTGAAAGAAAAAGGGACAGAAAAACAAATAAATGACCATTGGAGATGATTGGTAACCTCAATGCAAGCAGTCTTTGGGGATGGTGGAGGTGAAAGCTTGACCAATGCAAAGTGACAAAGGGGGATGGAAGGCTATACATGTCTCTTCAGGAAAAAGGAAGGATTGGGCTATGGTGGGAGGAGAATATGGTGAAAGGGGAATTTTTTCTAAACCAAGGCAATTGTAAAGTAGATTTTAATTCTGGCGGGTTGATAGAAATTATTCAGAAGGGAGAAAAAAAATAATGCTCAAACGGGGAAATAATTTCAAGAGTAGAGACTTTGAGACAAGGAGAAGAGATGATACCTAAAGCACTGCGGAGGGACTGACCTCAGCAGAGCCTGCTCCACGTTCAGCACTTGCCAAAGACAGAAGCCTAAAAACCAACCTAGGTGGAAGATAATATTGTTTTTACTTTTTAAGTAAAAAAAATTAAGGGATTTGAGAATTAAGATCCTGATTATCACTGATTCTTCAGTCTATGGATTCCAGATGTCCACATCAAACAGGACACTGGGTTTCTGTTCTATGTGGGGATTTAACATCACACAACCTTCAAAGACCTGACCCTTGCCTGATCCTGCAGTGTTACCACTTGACCCTCAGCTAGACCAACCCTGTTATTCCAAGAGCACCAAACAACTTGCCATTCTTCGACTGTATCCTGTTTGTATACAGCATGCTGCCTCTGGACACTGATTTTCTCTGTAGCAAATGCATCACCCCATCTCTCCTATGTCTAGTTAGTTCCTGCTCATCCCTCAAGACCATTCAAGCATCCCTTCCTTTTCTCAGGCATCAATGACTCTTGTCCTTACTCTAGTCTAGAATCTTAGCTGTTACAGCACAGAATTATCTCACTGTACATTGATTGAAGGTTGACATGCCAGTGTTCTCGATTCAATTGGGAGAACCATAAGTCAGGAAATTTGTGCCCAGTATAAAACTTGACATAAAATGGGATGCTTGGTAAATATTGTGGGAGGAGGAAAGGAAAAAATATCATTCTTAACGTCATGATTGAGATGTGTATTTACTTCTTAAGTGATATAAGTATTCGACAAACCGACGAGTCGAATATTTTCATTACATTAATGTCATGGGAAGTGAAGACTCCTACTGTTTTAATCTATCCAATTTGAGTATCTGAAGTTCATTCCCTTTGAGGACAACAAACGAAGAAAAGGAGAATAGGAATCTTCTTTGGGAAAGAGATGGGTTCAAACTCTCAGCCCAGGTGCAAATTGTGTTAATACCCACATCCTCTGAAGAACGCTGTCACCCTGCCCCATCCTATAGTCTAAAATAATGTAAAATGCAGATTCAACTGCTATTAAGTGGCAGTCACAAGGGCAATCATCACCACTTTTTTAAACTTTAAGAAATAAAAATTTTAGTTGCAGTTGAGTTTTATTTTGTAATATAAAAGGAAATTAGGTAAATTGCCCAGTGAATGATAGTACAATAATCTCTTTTGCTTGTATATTCTTTTGCCATTCTTAAAGCACTTTCATGAAGCTATTCCTAAGTATTATTTCAATTAAACATTTTGGGAATGAGAGTAAAGGAATCTGAGTTCTAATCATCATGTGGCTACTAACAACAATTGCATGAGACATACAGGATAAATGCTATCTTTTCCATTTTACAGATCGGAGGAAGGAGGCTGAGGATAACACATAAGACTAGGACACAAGCTTTCTAATTTTCAGGCCAGAGCTTTTTTCAAAACAAAGAGACTTATTTTACAAGGGCTGGGAAAAGTCATTGGCAAAACTTCCATAGGTGAAAGTTAACAGTCTAAAGATCCACAGTAGAAATAGGAGTTATCATTGCATGAAGTAGAAATTTTCAGTCCCCTAGAGTTTGCCACTATATGATACATCTGCAAGAAAAAATATTCAGAGGTTAAACAAAAGTCATCATTCATGGCAAGAGGAAGAAAGGTCCATTGGGATTAATACAGTCGTGCGATCTCCAGAAAGAAAAATTTGAGCTGTCTTATATCACTTCTAAGTCCTTAAATCTATATTGCTCCATTAGTACCTCATAGACTTAGAAACAAAGACAGTAACTCAAGGAGTCCAGCAGTCTTTTTATATCAGAATCAATTAGGTATGTGCTGTGCTTTTAAAATGCACCACTTCATATTAAGAAGCTTAAAGGGTGAATAACAAGCTCATAAAATGTTAATAACTATCATAACTATAGCTTCAGCAACACCTTTAACAGCATAGAACTGCCACAGGACCAGAGATAGTAAAATGCCCTTGGGAGGGTAATGGTCACTGGAAAGGCTTGAGTGGACTGTAGAGAAACACTTCAGGCCCTTCCCCTCTACCTTAGTCACCTTGAACTTGATGGGATCTAGGCTCTAGCCTGATACTTTGGAATAAGTCTCATGTGTCCTGTTATTTCTGAAGAAACAGATGGAGATACTCAGTACAGGAACAATGAGCTGAAAGTTAAAGTATCCAGGCCACGGTGATTTCGTGCCACCATCTCACTGGGTGGCTTTCAGAGTTTGGCCTTTCTGTGCCTCAGTGTCCATATCTTTAAAAAAAAAAAAATTAAAGCACTATTCATTCACTTACTTTCAACCCCATGAGTTAAGTGCCACTATTATCTCTGTTTGACAAATGTCAAAGTCATATATTAGCCAAGAGGACGTGAACTCAGTCGTCGTGTTCACCTGTATTGATATCCTGTGAGCCATTAAGTCACAATCAAGGCAAAAGCAACATTTGCTGTTGGAAAGAGTCTTGGGAAACAAATTTTGTGAAAAGAATATCCTCTTTACTAACAGCACTAAGTAGAGTGTTTTTTTGTTTTTTTTTTTAACTTTACCACCAGTTTGCTTGTTTGACCCATAACTAGAGACTCAACCTCAACACGAATTCTCAAAATTCAAATTATGATTCTAAAACAATGTACCCGACTGGCCCATTGCTCCTTTTAGTGGTAATATAAAACACAAATTTCAAAAGATGGTAAAATGAAAACTAGATTTTATCTGTTTTAAAAGCATGACAAAGAAATTGCTTTTTTAGGCTGTTTTCTTGCTTAGAATGCAAGAAGTAAAATTGAAAGCTGGGCAAACTGATAGCCATGAAGGGAAGTAAACACCTTTATTCAGCTTGCAAAGCCATGATGCTATCAGGAGCTTCTCTGCTGGATAGATACCTACAGACCCTGGGATACTTAGCTCAAGGAAGGCTGCTCTAAGGAGCCTTCCCTGATTCTGTGAGTTACCTGGTGTCTCCTTTACCCTTCCCCTTTTCTCCAGCACGAGCCACATGGTGTTGTTGGTAATCTTTCAGACAGTGTAGAGCCGGATTAGGAACACTGACTCTAGAGTGTAACAATCTGTCCTGGGAACTTAGTTAAATACCGGCCCCAGTTTAATACTTTGCCAAACAACTTGACCATACTGTTCCTCATTCATTAGCCTTGCTCTCTGAGAGAATAGCAATACTACTTTTTATTGTTGTGGTTAGTATTAAATGAGTTAATCCACGTACTTAGAGTTAGCAGCTAGATGTGAATTATTATTATAGAAAGATCATGGGCATTGGAGTCCAATAGAGCTGGATTTAAATGCCAGCTCTACCTTTATTAGCTATGTGGGCATGGGTAAATCCCTTTCCTGCTCTAAACCTGAATTTCCTCGTTTATAACTTGGAGCCTCTGCTACTCACCTTAACGCTTATGTGTAGTACAGATAAACTACCTAGTTCCTGACAAAAAGTAGACGTGCAGTGGTGGCGAGTGGTGGCTGTGGTGGGGGGGGACAGTGGCAGCACTGGGCGTTGGGAGCAGCAGTGGCGATGGGGGAAGAGCAATGGTGGTGACTGTGGTGTTGGTAGTGGTGTCGCTGGTCTTGCTGGCACTGGGAATGGTGGTGGTGGTAGTGACGATGACATGATTATATTAATATATCAGTTTGTCAGGTAAGATTCTAAACTCATCCAGGGTGGTAGGTGATTCTTACTCCTTTCATTGTCCTCTGTCTAGTGACAAATGCAAACAGAAATGAGCCGTGTGAAAAACCTCATGCCAGTCCATGAGAGGTTGGAGGACCGAAGCCTGGGCTGGCCTGGCAAATCTGATTCTACATTACGGATGCCCTAAAGCCAGTGGCATTTTGTACTCTGTAGTATCAAAAAGTGATTTTGAAACTGGATTTAATGCCTGTCCTAACCAAAGGCCAAGGGTGTTTAATCTGATTGATGTCCAAGATAAGGTACATGAGTAGTGACAGGAGAATTCCACAGGAACCATATCAAAGCAAGTGTCTAGACAGTGATAAGGAGTGCAGGGAACACTTATCATGCATATTAACAGGATATAGGCACTTTAAGGATAGCCTGACATATCTTCCAAGGAGTTATACCCTGTTACTGCCCAAAATACTACTTGTGAAATGCTTTGATCAAGAACTGCACATAGATATTAATAGTTCTCAAAGCATCAATTGATAGAATTATTATGAATCATTAATATTATTATCATTCTTATCAAACCCAGACAACTGGGTTGGGGTTTTGAGCCAGATCCCAATCCCAGTCCCATCAGGGATTGGGGATGGGGATGAGAGGTTAAAGGGTAATAAAGTGGTGACAACCTCAGAAGCAGAGGCAGCAGGAACAACAAACAGGATATCGAAGCAAAAGCCCCACCATACAGACCACCCAGACATGGGGTGATGAAAACTGAGAGGCTATGGATACATACACACCTGGCTCCTCTCTACCCCCTTGCACCCTTAGGACAACGTGGCAACCCAGCAATTCTTAGCCTTCCCGTCCCTCTTATGTGCTCTCTGCCCTGGCCAGGCCTGGCTGGACCTCGGGTTCTGTAATTGAACAGAACTGGGAAAGGCTTGGCAATGTAATAACTTTGTCAAAGAAAAAACAGAGGCTATGGCCTAATTCTGGCAGGACCAGAGATATGTCAACAGTTAAGCCAAATGGGAAAACCAAAAATTATACTTTTAAATGCAAAGCATTTCCCTTTCTAGTGAATAAAGCAAAACCCTTGGCTGCTTCTATGATATTATTTTTTGTCAAAGGTAACAATCTGAAAAAATGATAAGAGATTATGAGTATACACGCCCCAGTATTTACTTCAAATACATCAGCAGAAATGTGATGTGAACCATGAATCTTTTGTGTAAAATGTTCTGAAGATATGAGCTATAAAATTGGGTGCATGTTTACATATCTATATAAAAATATTTGAACAGAAGGTAGCACCAGTGTTTAAAAATCTTATTAGTCACAGTGGACCTTTCTTAAAATATAAAATTAACTACCCAATAAAAAATAGAATTTTATATTATGTATGCTATTAGAAATTGGCCTTTAAGAGAATTATTTCAGCTTTAATTTTTCTCCACAGCCAACTCAACCTTCCTTTCACAAATAATATCACCTGGCCTTAAATATATACCTTTTCAATTCATGATTGATGGTTTTAGTCTCTAGACCAGAGGTCTGTAAACTACAGGCTGTGGGTCATATCTGGCCCACCATCAGTTTTTGTAAATAAAGTTGTATTGGAACATAGCCATGCTTATTTGTTTACATATTGTTTGTGTCTGCTTTTGCACTACAGTGGCAAAGCTGAATAGTTGGGAGAGAGACTGTGTGGCCTGCAAAACCTACATTTTTAAATCTCTGGTCCTTTACAGAAAAAGTTTGTCAAATTGTGGTCTAGAGACTAATAGTTCTTAACATTGACTGCATATTAGAATCTCATGGGAAGCTCTGTAAAATTCTAGTACACAAGTCTTACTCTAAATCAATTAAGTTACTATCTCAGGGACCCCAGTATTTTTCCAGTCTCTCAGGTTATTGTGATGTGCAACCAAGGTTGGGAACCAGTGCTCCAAGATCCCCTTACTTGGCCTGAACCTGGACTACTGCTCCAGTAGAAGCGCTCTCTAAGTTTAATATGCTGTCTCTCCAATGAGATTCAGAATGCTGACCTCATGAGTAAGTGTGCAATCCATATCATCTTCCATTGCTTGAAAACCAAAAAACTTCAGACAAATAGCTTCTTCTCTTCCCATGTCTTTTTCACAGCTCTGTAAATTTTCTTTGCAACATGGAATAAAGGACCCAGTAAGTGTCGATGGGCTTTAACACAGCTCCTTCACACCTGCTATAGATCTTGCTCTTAAATGAAGGCTCCCAAGGCTTCGCTCTGAGTTCTCTGCAGGCAGTCCCCACAATGACACTGAAGGAGGGGACACAGATGGGGACTGGAGAAGTGCCTCCAGGTAGCAGAAGGTGATGAATATTCAAAAAGACTGTGGTGTATGTAAATCAGAGGACTCATATCATGATAAATGTGATTGTACCTTACAACAATTTCTTTATCAACAGCATTTCTATCTTTAGACTATGGACCAGCTAAATTGGTGGGTCTCCAGAATGAGATATGGATGAGTACCACCCAGAACAGTAACCATGGCAGCAGTGTGTAACAGAAAGCACAACACATACCAGGGGAATAACAAGAACCCAGTTCTGCTGTTTCTCATCTGTGTGACCCCAAGGAGATCAGCTCATGTCCCTGTACTTTAAGTTCTCGTATGTTTTTTTGTTGTTAAATGTGATATATAGAGTTTGATCACACAGTTTCTGAGAACCCTATTTGACGAGCTGGTAATTTTAATTCACTTCTATTATAGTAATCCATCCTGTAATCATGCCCTGGATGTCCCCCTACCATACACACATAGAGCCCTTTGGCTTATGCATAGTTGGATAAGCAATCCATGTAATCCTACATTTGACAAGTATTTGTTTAATAAGTTTTTGAGCATCTTCTATGAGCCGAGCATTTTTTCTAGGTACTGGCGACCCCAGGACAAAAAAGAAGTATAAGATTCCTGCCCCCATGGAGCTTACATTCTTATGGTTAATGTGAGATGCAAATCACTACTAATATCTTACATTTTTCATAACATTATTGGATTTTTTTTTCTTTATAGCAATTTAGTACTATTACTGTGCACATTTTATAGATGAGGGAATGAAATCGTAAAGGGGGTTTAGAGCTCATTCAGGATCCTAAAGTTGGGACTTTAAACTTTGTCCTTTTTGATCCTATATCACAGTACATGACCCACCAGGCCTGTTGATTCTCCTTTATCAATAAATATTCTTGCCTCCATGCTGGTAATCATTAACAGATAGAGGCATTGATTAAGAATGCGTACACAGTGGCATGTTTCCCAATATGTGAAAGTCTTGTTTCTCTGGGTTGCTTCTAAAGCCTTGTCAGAAAACACAGCCCTAGGGAAAGGGAATGAGGACACGTGTGAATTGATGGGAAGTGGGGACTGGAGCAAAACACAAGACTAGCAAGCTGAAGTTTACTTTTGGTCCCATCTCTGACTTCTTCCCAAACTCTCATAGTCTGTACTTGAACCATTCTGCATTGCTTATGTGGCAGATTAGATTTTCCAAATACCTGCTCTTCCAGAACCTTGCCAATATTCCATGAATAGGCAGGAGTCTGTGGTCCCTCCCCTTGTACCTGTGCAGGCCTTAGTGACTTTCCCACTGAATGGATTAAGGCTGAAGTGATGCTGTATGATCTTTGAGATGGAGACTCTCCAGAGATGATTGATTACCCTTGGAACTTAGCCACTAGTCTGTGAGGAAACTCACGCTCTGCCTGCTTTGGCTCCTCCATCCCACTGGCCAAGATAATTCCCAGTCATCCTTAGAGATTGTTTCATCTGGGAAGACTTAGCAGATTTTACAAGTTTGAGTTTAGTTCTCTCCTTTGGGAATCTCTTCACATACTTACTGTGGAATGTTGTCATACTGTGTTCAATTGCCTGTTGCCCTCACTAGGCTGAAAACACCTTGAACGTTGGAGCTCTGTCCTGATCGTATCTCCTGCAGCTACCACAGTACTTAGCACAAGGCTAGCACTTCATAAATACCTGCAAGGTAATGGATCATGGAAGTACAGGATGAACAGGCCCTGCTCAGGAGTAAGTCATGTGAAGAAGACTTCAGGATTTTAGTTCCTGCTAAGCTTGTATTTAGTCAGAAGTGGAACAGTGTCACCAAAGACTCTGAGGCAATCTTGGCTGCATGAACAGAAGTTCAGTATAAATAATAAGGGAGATGATAGAGAATCCCATTCTATGAGTTTTTATCCTGAATACATCTAGAATATTGTTGATTTTATGACACCACCTTTGAACATATTCTCTTTTTATATCATCCCTTTTTAAGAGACAAAACTGTATCTTGAACAATAGTTGAAAAGGAGCATATTTTACCTGGAGAAGAAAGAGGTCAAGGGGGCCTGGGCAGTTGTCCTGGGGAGGAAGAGGAAAGCGTGTGCCATTTGATTAGTATGTAACGCCCATGGCAGGTGACGTAACCGGAATATACGATGTTCTATGAACCCTCTAGCGAAAAAGATATGTTTCCCTAACTCATGAACATGTGATGTGAAAGATGAACTCTCACATCTTCAGTGAAACACAGGAAAACTTTCAGGGTTTAAAAAACACTGTTGTATGTGTTGAGGATGGTGGAGAGTTGTGTTTATGTTCACGTCAATTAAGGTTTACTTTGACAATAAATGACACTGCAGCGGCAAGAAATTGGCCTGTGATCTAGGGATGTGTTTGATTTCTGGACTACAGAAACAGAGAAAAAAGAAGTGTTTCGGTGTCCTTGGAAACTTTGACAGACTGAATTTTACCAGTTCCTGAACATCAGTCTTGGCAGAGTTCTAGCTGGCTGCTAAGTGTGAATGTTCAGTGCATTAAATCTTCATCTATAATCCCTTGTTACGTTCCAGATAAAATGGCTGCTTCTTCGAAAGCAATTAGGCTCACTACGTAGATAGACTGCCATTAAACCGGCCTTTTTTGTAATGTTGACATTGATACCACTCTCATTACTAGAGATACTTCCAGATCTTTCAAAGCAAGAGAATGAGGAGATAGGGGAACTGATGTTTATCGGGTGCCTGTTCTGGGTCAGGTACTATGATTGACACTTTTAATTCTCACCCCACAACCTCTCGAGATACATTAGCTATTATTATCCTCACTTTTCACTTGGGGGAATGAGACTGACAGAGGTGAATCTCTCCACTAGGACAGCACAGCTAGTAGAGCCTGCAGCTGAAATTTGGGTCTAATTCTGCCTGACTCCCGTAGCCTATGTGCTTCCAACGCCACCACACTGTCCTTCGCTTTTAGCTGATGCTTATTGAGAAAGTACTACACTGTGGTTTAGGGGATATATACTCCACGCTGGGGGAGAGAAGTAGAGGAGAAAAGATGTGTGTATGAATAATGTAGTTCAAGCTAGGAAGTTACAGAATATAAAAAAACAACAGGAGCTCATAAGGTGTTTCAAGTAAAGTAAATTGTGCTTCCATGAAGGGAAGACTTCCTAAAGGAAAAGTCTTAGGAAGTTGAGGGTGCGTCATACAGAAATGTAACTGTACAGAAGAAACCTTAATGACCCAAAATGATACCGCCTGCTGCCTCTGACTTTTGCTTCCTCCTCCAAAGTGTACCTTACTCTCATCATTTTACTTCCTCCCCTGGCCCTTAGGGAGCCAGAATCGGAACCTGAATGACTATCTTTTCTCCTAACTTAGATATTAGACCTGGGGTCAGATACTTGCAGATTTTTAAAAAATATGTTATGCAATGTTAAAGGTATAAAAAAATTATACAATTAATAATAAAACTAACATCATTCCTTTTAAGAAATAAAACATGACCAGTGTAGGTGAAGCCTTTTGTTTCCTTCCTGATGGCATTTCCCACCCTCCCCTCCAGAGGAAAGTGCCGTCCTATATTTGGTGTTGATAATATCCATTCATCTATTAATATGAGTGCTACATATGTGCATATATGTAGGTACTTTTTATATTCGGCGTTTCAGTAAATGGGAAATGGTATCTTATACTGCTATGATTTTTTTTCTTGTTGGTATATAGGAATGAAGTTGGTTTTACTTATTGATCTTATATCCAGAAACCTTATTGTCTCATTCTAATAATTTGTCTGTAGATGCTCTGTGTTTTCCCTACAACATTATGTGTCTGTGTTTATACATAGTTTTATACCAACTACAGCTTGTTTTTCAATCAACATTTGTATGAATTATTATCAGTGAATACAACTTTCACCTATTTTTACTACATTTTACTTCATTTCACTGCTATATAGTATTTAATTGAATGAACATACTGTAATTAATTTGTTCACTCTTATTTTAAAGGTCACTAAAATTTTTTACAGCTTTTGTAGCTTTTTTGTTTAAAGTGATAGGTTTTGTTGGTTTGTTTGAAGTGTTGAGCACTCTTGTATGTGACTAAGTGTACTTGAGTGAAAGCTTTTCAGTCTAGGGTGTCTACCTTAGAGTTTAATTGCTATATATGAGTTCTTGTCGCTTAATGTTTTCACCAACACTTGGCATTGTCAGAGTTTTCAACTTTGATCCATTTGATAGATGTAATATTATATTTCAAAGTAGTTTTAATTTGCCGCTTTCTGTTTACCATTGAGGTTTACCATCTTATTTTTCTTTCATGTGTCTCCTAAGAACTGCTTGTTCATATTTTTGCCACTTATTATTGATTGTTTAATTATTTAATTGATTTTTAACCCTTTTTACTTTTTAAATAATTGTCTTATGTCTTTCAATGTTCTCTTTCAATGGAGGCTTTTTAAAAAAATTTATATATTTTAACTTTTTAATTTTTAATTATAGGAACACAATAACTATATATATTTAAGGGGTACCTGTGATGTTTTAATATAGGTGTACAATGTGTAATGATCAAATCACGATAATTGAGGTATCTACCACCTCAAGCATTTATCATTTCCAATTCCAATTCCATTTTTAGTTATTTTAAAATATACAATAAATTATTGCTAATTATAGTTAACCAGTTGTGCTATTAAATACTAAATCTTATTCTTTCCATCTTTTGTGCTCATTAACCATCCCCACTTTATCCCCACCTCCCCGCTACCCTTCCTAGCCTTTGGCAATCATCATTCTACTTTCTATTTCCATGAATTCAATTGTTTTAATTTTTAGCTCTCACATGAGTGAGAACCTGTGAAATTTGTCTATGACTAGCTTATTTCAATTAACAATGTCCTCCACTTCCATCCATGTTGTTGAAAATGACAGAATTTCCATCTTTTTTATGGCCAAATAGTATTCCCTATGTATATGTACCACATTTTCTTTATTCATTCATCCACTGATAAACACTTAGGTTGATTCCAAATCTTGGCTATTGTGAATACTGCAGCAACAAACATGGAAATGCAGATATCTTGTCAATATACTGATTTCTTTCTTTTGTATATATACCTAGCAGTGGGATTGCTGGATCTTATGTTAGTTCTACTTTTAGTTTTTTAAGGAAACTTCATACTGCTTTTTATAGTGATCGCACTAATTTAGATTCTCATGAACATTCCCCTTTCTCCACATCATCACCAGCATTCATTATTGCTTGCTTTTCAGCTAAAAACCATTTTAACTTGTGTGAGATGATATCTTATTATAGTTCTGATTTACATGTCTCTGATGATTAGTGATATTGAACATTTTTTTCCATATACCTGTTTGCCATTTGTATGTTTTTTGAGAAATGTCCATTTAGATCTTTGCTCATTTTTGATCAGATTTTTTAATTTATTCCTGTTGTTTGAGTTCCTCCTATATTCTGGATATTAATCCTTTGTCAGATGAGTAGTTTGCAGACATTTTTTCCCATTCTGTGTGTTGCTTCTTCACTTTGTTTATTGTTTCCTTTGCTGTGCAGAACCTTTTTAGCTTGATGCAATCCCATTCATTTTGCTTTGGTTGCTTACACTTTTGAGGTCTTACTCAAGAAATCTTTGCCCAGACCAACGTCCTGAAGCATTTAGCCAATGTTTTCATCTAGTTGTTTCATGGTTTCAGGTCTTAGATTTAAATCTTTAGTACAGTTTCATTTGATTTTTGTATATGGTGAGAGACAGGAGTCTAGTTTCATTTTTCTTCATTTGGATATCCAGTTTTCCCAGCAATTATTCAATTTATTGAAGAGGGTATACTGTCCCCACTGTATGTTTTCGGCAACTTTGTTGAAAATGAATTCGTTGTAGATGCATAAATTTATTTCTGGGTTCTCTATTTTGTTCCATTGATCTATCTGTCTATTTTTATGGCAGTGCCATGCTGATGCGGTTACTACAGCTCTGTTGTATAATTTGAAGTCAGGTAATTGATTCCTCCAGTTTTGTTCTCAGGGCGGCTTTGGATATTTCAGGTCTTTTGTGGTTCCATATAAACTTTAGGATTATTTTTTCTATTTCTGTGAAGAGTATCATTGATATTTTGATAGGGGTTGCATTGAATCTGTAGATATCTTTGGGTAATACAGACATTTAAAAAATATAGATTCTTCCAATCAATGAATATGGAATATCTTTCCATTTTTTTGTGTCCTCTATTTCATCAGTATTGTCTGGTTTTGATATCAGGGAAATACTGGCCTTATAAAATGAGTTTGGAAGTATTCCCTCATCCACAATTCTTATTCTAACAGTGAAGCCATCGAGGCCTGGAGTTTTGTTTGATAGGAGAATGTTTATGACTGCTTCTATCTCATTACTTGTTATTAGTCAATTCAGGATTTGGATTTCTTCCTTGTTCAATCTTAGTAGGTTTTATGTGTCTAGGAAACTATCCATTTTTTTCTATGTTTTCTAATTTATTGACATATAATAGTCTCTAATGAATCATTAAATTTTGGTGGCATGTTATAATGCTGCCTTTTTCATTTCTGATTTTAGTTATTGGTTCTTCTCTCTTTTTTTCACAGTCTGGCAAAAGGTTTATCTATTTTGTTTATCTTTTCAAAAAACCAACTTTTGTTTATTGATCTTTTGTGGGGTTTTTGTTTCAATTTCATTTATTTCTGCTCTGATATTTATAATTTCTTTTCTTCTATTTTTGGATTTGGTTTGCTCTTGCTTTTCAAGTTCTTTAAGATGTATTATTAGGTTGTTTATTTGAAGTTGTTCTACTTTTTTGATATAAGCATTTATTGCTGTAAACCTCCCTCTTAGTGCTGCTTTTACTGTGCTCCATAGATGTTTTTTTTGTATATTGTGTTTCCCTTTTCATTTGTTTCAAGAAATTTTTTTAATTTTGTTTTTAATTTCTTCATTGACCTGACAGTGATTCTGGAGCATATTGTTTAATTTCCATGCATTTGTATAGTTTTCAAAGTTCCTCTTGTTATTGAATTCTAGTCTTATTTCATTGTGGTCGGAAAAGATACTTGATATGATTTCAATTTTTTTGAATTTTTTAAGACTTTTTGGGAGTCTAACATATGATCTATGTGCTGAGAAGAATATGTGTTCTGCAACTTAGTTGGATGAAATGTTCTGCAAATATAGATTGGATCCATTTCGTCTATAGTACAGACTAAGTCTGATGTTTCTTTAATGATTTTTTCTGGATTAATGTCCAGTACTGAAAGTAGGGTGTTGAGGTTTTCAGCTAGTATTATATTAGGGTCTATCTCTCTCTTTAGTTCTACTAATATTTGCTTTATACATCAGGGTGCTGCAGTGTTGGATGCACATATGTTTATAATTCTTACATTCTCTTGCTGAATAGATCCCTTATATAATGACCTCCTTTGACTCTTTTTTATAGTTTTTGTCTGAAAATCTATTTTACCTGGTAGAAATATAGCCACTTTTGCTATTTTTTGTTTGTTTGTTTTGTTTTCATTTGCATGGAATATCTTTTTCTGTCCCTTTATTTTCAGTCTATGTGCATTTTTATGGGTGAATTGAGTTTCTTGTAAGCAGCATATATTATAGTTGGATCCTGTTTTTTTATCCATCAGCCACTATGTGTCTTTTCATTGGAAAGTTTAGTCCATTCAATGTTATTATTGATAAGTAACTATTTCCATGTTGTTATTTGTTTTCTGGTTGTTTTGTGGTGCTCTATTCCTTCCCTTCTTCCAGTCTTCCTTTTTGTAAAAGAGATTTTCTCTAGTAGTATGCTTTATGTTCTTGAAAAGCTACAGTAAAAATATGGTATAAAAAATTTTAAAAGAAGGTATACCTATTTAGGGCACCTGAATGGAACTTACAGGACTGGAAGTTGCTCCAGGTGAGTCAGTGGGTAAAGATAAAGGTGTTACTGTACACTACTGTGTACTTTATAAACAGTGTGCATTTAGGCTATAATAAATTTATTTTTAAAAATTATTTGATCAGTAATAAATTAACTTTAGCTTACTGGAACTTTTTTACTTTATAAACTTTTTAATTTTTTAAAGTTTTTGATTCTTTTCTAATAATGCTTAGCTTAAAACACAAACACATTGTACAGCTATACAAAAATATTTTCTTTCTTTCTTATTCTATAAGCTTTTCTCTATTTTTAATTTTTTACTTTTTAAACTTTTTTGTTTAAAAACTAAGACACAAACAGGCACATTAGCTTAGGCCTACATACTTAGGTCCAGATTAAAAAGATACCATCTCTTACCTTCACATCTTGTCCCACTGGAAGGGCTTTAGGAGCACTAACATGCATGGAGCTGTCATCTCCTCTCATACAAATGCCTTCCTCTAGAATACAACTGAAGGACCTGCACGAGGCTGTTTTACAGTTATACACACACACTCATATATGTGTACATGCATATATATGTGTGGAAGGAGTACACTCTAAAATAATGATAAAAAGTATAGTACGGTAAATACTAGGCATTAGCAATTTTTCAATTCCATTATAATCTTATGGGGCACCATTGTATATGTGGTACATCACTGACTGAAATGTTATGCAACACATTGTACATGGTTCTTTTCAAATACTTTGAGTCATTTTTATAATCATATTCTCATCTCATATTTTTTATTTCATTTTTTTATCTCTTTAAATATCTTAAATATTTTTATATTCTGTATAATAAATCAAAAATATGAAGTCTCTAGTATCTAATTCTGCTATTTGTGGTTTTCTCATTCTTGGTGGCTTCGTTTCTCTAAAGTAAAGTTGCATTTACACTACTACCAGGAATCCTAAGGCACCAACAACCCAAGATCACTTTTAGTATATTTTATACTTTAGATTTTACAAACCACACAGTGTAGTTTGAAACTCCAAACCTGCTTGAGGTATGGCCTATAGTTACAAATTCTCCCTGAGACATTTCTCTCCTCCCACAGAGTTAATGTCAATACAGAATTCTCCTGGCGGCTTTCCTTTGCTGGCCTCCCCTCCCCAGCTGCCCTTTAATGTGGATATAGCCTCTGAGGTACTCAGCTATATGTAGGAGTCCTGAGATCTAATTATTCATCTTTTGTGGCTCTGAAGCCATTAAAAACTTAAAATTCTAGATACCTGGTCTTAGCAAATACCTCTAAGTCAACCACTTACCATTTATTTATCACTCTGGTTTGTTCCCTTTGCATTTGTGGTTTCTGGAAATTTCCTTGTGTGCATATGTTAGAGATAGTGCCTGTGAGTGCCAATGAGCTTGGCAATGAATTTTTTTAAAAATTTTATTGTTACTAATCCAGTGTCCAGTATTTTTAGAGATTTCTGAAAATCTTACCTGCCATTTTACTAGGAGTACAATTTTTTTTTATTTTGTTTTGTTTTAATTAGCTGAAGTGATTGACTCACTAGTGGTGTGAATCAGTGTTCAAAATGCAAAGAGTCTTTAAAAATTAAAGAAGAATTTATCTGGAAATATCTGCATGGCGAACATTCTGTCACCTAAAATAATTGAACTTTCCAGTTTCACCTAGAAGCTAAAAATGTGACATTCTAATAATATCCTTCATAGAGAATTTGGCTTAAATGTTGCTTCCTCAATGAGGCCTCCCTGATCACTTTTTATAAGTAGATCCCTACACATGAACATATATCATTATTATCTAACGACTCTGCTCGTTTCCTTCATATTTAATATGCTGAAATTATTTATTCATTTTCTTGGTTTCATAGTATCTATCACTTCCTTTAGAATGAAATAGACCATAAACTATATAAAAGCAGGGATTCTAACTGATTTGCTTACCACTGTTTCACTAATATCTCAGAGAATGTATGGCCCATGGCAAAACTAAATTATTAATTAACTGAGTGAATGATGAGTGAAAATCTACCACTTTTATTTTTATCTCAGTCTTTTATTTTTACTCAGTCTTCTTTGCTAGCTCTTTCTCTAAATGTTTATTGAACAAATGAATGAATAAAAAAAAAGAAAATCTGGGTCAAGAATCATTAAATAGGAAGTCCTTGTCCTTAATTGTAGTCGCCATCTCTGAATAACATAACACAACGTAAAAAATAGTAATACAACTTGTTTCTTAAACTGTGATAAGTAATCAAAATATTAACCTGGCACTACAAGCCATTGTCTTTTTCTAAATAATTAAAAAATTTAAAGTATCAGACCTCCTGAATTTCTCTAAAAACTGAAAGAGAAAACCAAAAGGAATAATTTACTTTGTACCAAGAACTGTGCTCTGTGCTGAACATGCAATAGTTGCACTTATTGTATGTATAACAGAATATTAGGTAGAAAATATTAACCCAGTTCATAGCTGAGAACTTGGAAACCCAGGACCATGGATGAGAATGCTCCAGCCATGTAACTGGCAAGTAGTAAAGTCAGGGTTTGACTCAAGTTCTTATGTTACCTCATGATGCTGCTGGCATCAAGTGATGGATATCACCTAAAAGAAGAGAGAGGAAGACATGAAGAAGCTTGATATTCTCCTTGGAGTCTGGGAGGGCAGAAGAAAAAGACTTTCCTGGGCTTAACAGTGCCTGTCAATGTATATTTATTGTGTCTACTCAGGCCCAACACTGTGTAAGACAGTAATGGGGATGAAGTCATCTTCCGATCTCCCTCTGCACTTTGTGTCTGCCTTACCAGCATCACTGAATACTGTGATGCAGCGATTTATGAGAAAAACTTACCTTTGTGCAGCACTCCACACTTCTCAACAGGCTGAAAGGGATTATGCCATTTGACCTAATTTATGAGCATGCTTTATCTGTTCTCCTGGACAGCTGCCTCTTTTGAACCATGTCTGATTCAGCTTTGTACCTCGCCGTGTTGACCCTCACTGTTCCAAGTCCTAACTGACCAAAGGACATTACAAATAATAGCTACTTCAAAGTCTAGAGCAGGTGTCTGCTCAATTTGCTAATACTTAAGAAACAGCAAGTAAATAAATGTTCAGAGAATTTTATATCTGCCTCCTCCCAATGCAGTGACAGCTTAGTACACAAGGCCATTATCCACCTGAATGTAAGTCTCACTGCACAGAGCATCCTGCCAACCATTTTCAGTTCCTTTGGGAATGAGCAATGCATCAAGTCCCACCCAAGTCAGCCCCACTATTTGAGCAATGGATGGTGAATTGAATCCTATCCAGCTTCTGCCATGGAGTTGGCCAGGCCTCTGTGCTAATTTCCTTCCTTTTCCCAAAGGCCTGTGTCTCTGTAGGTTCCTCTGAGCCCTGCAGCATGAGGAGGCCATGATGGGGTAAGGTTTTCCATGCACAGTCTGTATTTTGCCCCCAGTGGCCCAGGCTGCAGTGCATGTCTGGTCCCTAGTGTCAAGGAGCTTGGGCTTTCCACATAACTGGCTATTCCAGACCTACTCATTGAGCTGGAAGTTAATAGTATTATGGACTAAATTGTGCCCCACACCCAAGTTCTTATGTTGAAACCCTAACCCTTAGCATCTCAGAATGTGACTATATTTGGAGATAGAGCCTTTAAAGAAGTAATTCAGTTAAAATTAGGCCTTTAGGGAAGTCCTGATCCAGTATAACTGGTGTCCTTGTAAGAAGAGATCGGTGCATGTGAGCAGATACCAGGGATGCATGCACATGGAGGAAGAGCCACGTGAGGACACAGCTAGACGGCGTTTATCTGCAAGCCAGGGAGAGAGTCCTCAGGAGAAACCAAACCTGTCGACATCTTGACCTTGCTTCTAGCCTCCCAACTCTGAAGAAAATTAATTTCTGTGGTATTTGCCTATGGTATGCCCAGTCTGTGGTATTTTTTATGGCAGCCCTAGTGAATTAATACAAATAGCATTCAGCATCCAAGCCCAGATGTTTTTAATAATCCAAGTAAATACAATTTTGAAACCTTCAGATGTTTAACTTTTCCCTAGTCCTTCTCAGTTACCATCATATAAAAGCAAAAACATGGAAAGCATGAGTTAGATGGCATAAAATATACAGCAAGAAGTATGGAAAGACATTGACAAAGAGAGTAACAAGAACTGGCATGATCAGGGAAAAGATTTTGGAGGTTACAGTTGAGCTGGATCTTGATGGATGACTGAAATTTGCAGAAAAGTGGAGCAGGTTATTTTGAGTAAGGGGAAACAACGAGAATCTTTATCTTTCAACCCTTAGTAAACAGCTGGCAGGCATTAAGTGCTTCATAGTTGAAGTAATAGAAGAATGAATGAATGGCTCTGAGACTGGGGATTCCTGCAAATATGTATTAAGACCCAAGAACCTACTATGTGTCAAGCATTATTCTAGACAATGGAGGTACAAATAAAAGAGAAATAATCATTACCCATGAAAAATACACATGTACGCAGGGGAGACAGGCACATAAATAATTAATAATTGGATCATAAGATAAATGCCAAAACAGAGTGTTAGAAAACCAAACAGAAGACAGCCAGTACCTCTGGGTGAAGCAGAGACTGTCTCACCTACAGTAGGATATGTAAACAGGTCCATAAGGAATCGCCAAGGATCAGGACTTTATATGACAAGATTCCTCGGGCAAAGGTGTGCTAGGGACAGGGAACATGCCAGGATTCAGATTCCGAAATCTGGATGTGTCCAGAAGAGAAGCAAGTCAGTCCAGATAATGAAGTTCGTATGGAATACTTTCTCTCTAGCCTCCTTACTTTTTCGCATGTTTGTGCTTATTTAACTAATATTTACTTAATTGGCAATATAGTTTCCCAAAGATTATTCAACCAGAAAATTCATTAATCTCTATTACAACCGTCACACAAATTAATAATGTTTCATTGTTCTGCCTAAAAAGAGATTCGTAGTTTCATATGTACATTTTTTTTTAAATTACAGGGCAACCTACTTAGAAACACCAATTATAATAAACTCTTAATTCTTAACTTAATCAGTCTTCTTAGATTTGCTATTTCTTATCTGTGAACCAGTCCAGCCTTTTACTTGATTCCTGTTGCTCCTCAGGAAGATAGGTGCTCAGGAGACCTGAAAATTAATGAGACATCCCTTAAGGACATTTGTGAGACTTTTTTTTTTTTTTTTTTGGCTAAACCATTTTCTTAGTTGATGGAAGAAAAAGCAAGGCATATGTGCCGATCCTCTGGGAAATTCTGCTGGGCTTTTAACTCTGTGCAGGAAGCATTTTTGGAGCCAGGTGTGTGCAATTTGTTGCAGGCCAATACGTTAGCATCGGAGGGAAGGTGGGTGTCTGTAGAGAGAATGTTTTGGCAGACTGTTTACTGTCACTTGGGCTATACCTGCAGGCTGTTTGGGAGCAGCTGGTGCAGAGGGCTAGCTTCCTTCCATCTTCTCCATTCACCTGGATAATTAGCAAGGCTGGCCCCAGACCAAGTGGCGGAAGCGTGAATTCTGCGGTCCCTGCAGCTTCCCATGCCCCTCATCCACTCCCCTCTGCCCTTGCCAACCATAGGCTCAAAGGATTTAGCACGCAAAGGGAATAAAGAGGTGGTGTGGACCAAACTCCAAATGCAGTTAGTGTTTAAGGTACTAAATACCTACCTTAGTACCTCAGTCTCTCTTTGAGCAATTTTTTTGCATATTAGAAAGTGTGTCCTCATTTTAAACAGAAATTTATCCCTTCCTTCAATATTTACTGAGCATCTACTATGTGCCAGGCACAATTCTGGTTTCAAAGAATACAGAGGCTCTCACAAGATTATTTTAGCTCAAGAGGAAAAGAGTCCTTGCAGTTCTCCTCTCCAACATGGGGCTTGATTTCCCTTTGGGGCCTTGCACATTTATCGTAGCCTTTGCCATTTCCATTTGTGTTCCCTTAGGAGTCCCCTCAGTCATGAGCCTGGAGTAGTTTTACTTACTCTCCCAGATTCGCTCCTTTGCTTCTCTGCTTTTCACACACTAGTGATCCATCACCAGCTCACCCTGCAGCGCAGCAGCCTCACAGTCTAAGGAGCAGCGTGATTTCATCTTTGAAATGAAACCTTTTGGTGTCCTCTAGCTAGTCTGCCTTCCCCTCTCTTATTCGCCTCGTGAACTCCTTCCTTTCTTTCTTTCTCGCTTTTCTCTGTTCCCTCGTGTTCTTGGCGTACTTTGTTCTATACACAGTACTGTGACATGCTCACCTTTTCCTGTTAACAACCAGCCCAGCTGCCAGCTGATGATCCTGTGCTCAGCATGGAAATACATTCCTTAATAGCCACTTCCCCCACGTTATCTGTGGGCAAACAGTGGTATACAGACCTCTTAGCCCCCTGACTTCACCCACTATACCCATGACATGCCAATCCCCTAGAGTTTTGGCCAGGACCCCCGCTACTATAATAAAGAAAGGGTCATGCATGGAGGAAAAATGGTGTTTATTTTCTTCTCTGAACCTCATTAGTCCCATCTCTAGAAGGGGATTCATCAACCTCCCTCCCAGGGGTATTGTAAAGATTATGCGTGCTCCACGTGTGAGAGTACTCAGTGAGCCGCAGCATGCTGTACAAATGCTGGTTGTGTGGTCTGTAGGTTTACAAATCCCTCTGTTCTCAGCTTCCACTATTTACCAGAATCTCGTATAAATTTTTTTTTTTGCTGTGTATTTTTTCTTTTAAAAAACAAACATATTTTAAAGTTGAAATCTTAAAAAAATCCATTCAAATTTGCGTAACTCCTAGGTTATTTGATGCTTGGTAAATGTCGTAAGTTTTTTCTATGTATATCAATTTTCAATAGAATTCAACTAGCCACTATTGAACACTTACTACTAAGCCTTTGTTAGGCATATGTCTTTTCTCAGAAATTATTTAATTAGGTCTAGACCACATTGTATTTTTCTCTACTGTTGACCTGACAGTAACATGAGCAAAACTGATGCTGAATATACTCAGATGTTAATGTTTCAAAACCGCATTCTGTAAAACACCAAGAGTCATGTGACATAGATTGGAGCCTTAGCTCAAATCACCATGTGAACCTGGGAAAGTTCTGTGAGCTTTATGAGCTTCAAATTGTTCACATGGACAATGAAAATGATGACAACGATAGGGCTGTTGTCAGGAATATACAATACACTTAATTTTAAAATCTCTTTTCATATTTTAAGAAAGTTGATATTCCATAAAAGTGATCCTTTTAATCTTTATTATTATTTTCTCATTTTACATAGAAATCATTGTCCGAACTGAGTCAGTCTGTGAGGTAAGACACAGCTCATCCACATTCGGTTAGTCTGGGTCCTCCGAGGAGTAGACCCCAAACCAGATTAAGCATAGCGGGATGACATCAGTGTTAGGGGAGAAGGCAGTGAGAAGAAAATGAGGTTAGCAGGGGAGGCTAGGAGAGCCAGCAAATCACAAGGCAAGTCCATGACCCCAAGGGAAGGAGAGAAATGTGGAGGGAAACACCCTGGGTGGCCATGCAGTCTAAATGCAGCCTGGCAAAGCCACCTGGGGAGTCCTCAAGCCAGAGTCAGTTCAAAGTCGTCCCAGTATCCCAGGACCTAGTCTTCCTCAGTGCCCTGCCACATTCAGTCCTTGGAGGAGCCCCAGGAAAGCATGACGATGGGGCTAACTCAGCGATGGATTTCGGAAAGCTCCGCAGACCTGGGTCAGTTACTTCCTGTAGTTGGAGGTCCCAAGGCACATTGTCACTGCTGCCTCATACTTCACCTCCTAAGGCTTGCCGGAAAACCCAGGCACTGCTTTGCTTTCTCTTTAGCGATACTTATTTTCATAGATCTGCTCCAACACTCATATCTCATTTATTTTTTCTTTCAAGTGAAATTTCAAGAACTCAGAATTGACAAAATGGGAAATCAGTTCGGCAACACTGTGGGTGAATCTGACTTTGTGGTAATGGATTTGACCCCGTATTTGGTGATGTAATCCAAAGGGCTCTGACATCCGGTGTTAGCACAGCCACTGCCTCATAGAGATAACCACTGACTTTGGATTTAGTCAGAACTGGCCCTGCTGTATGAGTCTAGTCCAGTAATTTAACTTCACTGAACTGCTTCCCTCTTTCCCAAAATGGACATAATGACAGCTACCACAAAGAATCCTTCCAAGAATCAAATACAATAAAATAGAGAAGATAACCAGGAACATACGTGGTACAGTTCAATTAAATTAATAAATTAAGGCTGAGCACAATGGCTCCCAGCTGTAATTCTAGCACTTTGGGTGGTCAAGGCCAGGGGATGGCTTGAGGCTGGAAGTTTGAGACCAGCCTGAAAAACACAGCGAGACACTGTCTCTACAAAAAAAAAAAAAAAAAATATGAAAAAATTAGCCAGGCATGGCAGCACACACCTGTAGTCACAGCTACTCAGGAGGCTGAGGTAAGAGGATCACTTGGGCCCCAGGAATCTGAGGTTGCAGTGAGCTGTGATGACGCCACTGCATTCCAGCCTGAACAAAAGAATGAGACCCTATCTTTAAAAAATTAATATAATCACTTTTATTTTTAATGTTATTACTATTTTACATTATCATACACATAACAAGAATGAATTAATGGAATCTCTATGTAGTATTAATGGAGCTAATATCTGCCTCTGTGCCAGTATAGTAGTCAGCACATGCCGGGTATTCGACAGGCACTGCCTTCCTTTCTTTCCTCCTCTCAATGTCTCTGACAATCTTTACTTCCCTCTAGAAAAATTACTTTTCTGTTAGTGCATATTACAAAATCCTGTCTTCCTGGTAGCCATTTACCCCCTTTGTTCTCTTTTGGGCAGCCAAAGTCAATAACATTTTTTTTTATATTTTTAATTCAGAAAATTTAGTGGGGGTACAAATGGTTTTTGTTACATGGATGGATTGTATCATGCTGAAGTCAGGGCTTTCCGTGTACCCATCACCAGAATAGTGTACACTGTACCTGGCAGGTAGATTTATACTGATGGACACTCCATGAACTCAGTCAGAATTCTTTTATTCAGCATTTGCTGAAAGAGGAGCCAAACAGCAGAGATTTAGACAGGCCTATAATTGTTTTTAAGAAGCTCACTCTCTGACGGGGTGGGGAGGAAGCAGGAAGACAGGGCTGCACCATGTCTGTGGACAGTGGAGACCCAGTGACAGTGTGGTCCACTGTGTTGGGGGTTACGAGGTTGTCAGGAAAAGCTGCTTTTCTTTCTCTTTCTCATTCTGCCACCTCTCTGTCCCCTCCTCTGTCCCCTCGTCCTCCAGCATCATCACCATCATTATTCCAGGTAATGTTTGTTGCCCTAGAAAGCTGTCAGGCACTGTGCTGATTTCTCTATGCATATTAACTAAATTAGTCCTTGTCACAATATGATGAGGCACATATCTCCAGTTTGCAAAGAGGAATTTGGAGAAGTTAGTTGGCCAAGACACACATATCTACTCACTAGTAGAACCAGGATTCGAATCCAGATAATCTGACTCAATGGCCCACAGACTTAACCACTAGGAAAGGAAAACATGCCGAGGCTAGATCTTGTGCAATGAGGGACTCAGCAGGGGACAGTCTCAGGGAGAACGTGGCAGGCAGGAGCAGCATGTGCACAGGCAGGCATGACAGCATGCAGCAGCCTACTCGTTAGGTGTCACCATGACACCTGGGACAGGGGTTTACACGCAGTGGGCTTTCTGTGACAGCTGTTGACCGAAGAAAGGAATACATAAAGCCAGCCCACTTTCCAGCAACCACCCGCCAAGCTACCCCACTTCCTGATTTCTCTCGAGTTGTGTGTCAAGTCTCTCCTCACCAGGAAGATTTCTCAAACTATACTTGCAGGCAGAGACTTCCCCTCAAACCATGTAATAACAAATAATCTGTAACTCTCAGGCGGCATTTAATTATGCAGCATTTTGTGTTCCTGACAGTGTTTATGCACGTATTCTAGACAGACTCCCCAGGAATAAGGTCCATGAGAAGCTGTATGGTGGAGTGGACAAATTTGCGTTTGAAACATCCTCAGCCTCCTCTGATCACCAGCTGTGTGACGTCGGGGCAATAGCTTACACTCTCTGGACCTGGTGCTAAACTTAATGATAATTAAGATAACATTCCTAAGACCATCTAGGCCCACGCCTGGCACACAGCCCCTCACTCGATGTGGATTTATTCCTTATGCTTCTTTGCTCTCTTACATATTCGCAGAGGAGGCCCTGTGAGGACGTGTTGCAACACCCAGAGAACCGTGTAAACCCATCCACTCACATCAGAGACCACTGATCATCTAGTCAAACCAGAGGGGAATGGGGCTGTTGTGCCTCAAGAGCACTTTCTCAGAAATTAAGAAACAGGCAAGGTGCTATCCCCAGGGTCAGTCAGTGCCCCTAGCAGCTGTGAGTGATGGGGCGGCTCTGTGCAGCTGTACTTCAGTTTCAGTGGTGCTTTTGTGAAGTGCAAAGTATTTTTGCTTTACCCATATTATAATTTTAAATGCTATCTGTGCCTTTGAATTATGCATTCCCTTACACATTAACTCATTTGTTTATTCAACAAATATTTATTGAGTACTTGCTCTATGCAAAGTACTCCTAACCCAGCTGGGAACACGCAATTAAAGGGACAAGGACTCTGAGCAGCAGTGGGGAAGGTTTGGCTTGCAGAACCAGGCAGCCTGGGTTCAAATCCTCACCAAGTCGTCACTAATCTGGCAGCCGTGGGCAGTTCATGAAAACCCTCTGAGACTTGGTGTCCTCATCTGCAAAATGGAGGTAGTAATGTGCTTGCCTAATCCATTTTCCTGTAAAAAGTCAAAGAAATAATCCAAACAAAATATTTAGTGCTATACCTAGTGCATACTGAGCATTTAAAAACTGCTACGTTTTGTGTGCATGTGTAATATTCTGATTTTTAAGCTAATATCATACATTAAAAGAAATCTCTAGATTAAATAAAAAAAAAAGAGATCACTGATGGCTAGAGAGATGTAAAAATGTCTTTTGATCAGGCCTGTGAAGAAATTTGCAATTTGTTCCTAGCGATAATTGTGGAAGAAGTCTACCTTAATATAATACTTCCAGGAGCCCGGAGGCAATTACTTTGTCAGAAGGTATAGGTGGCAGGTGGGCAGCAGTGAGTGGGAAAAGCTTCACAGAAGTGGCATTTTACCTGAGAGAGAAAGGTATTCATGTCGGAGAAACAGAAACAGAAAAGGAAAAACGAAGTTGTCAAGTTGTGAAGTGGCTAAGCTAATACAAGCAGTTCAAATGTTCAAAGAATTGCAAATGTCAAATGTCAAGAAAATTCCAAATGGTCAAAAGTGGCTGGAGTGTTATGTTTAGGGTCAAAGAAGAAGCCTGAAATATTGGTTGAGGTGAGACTGAGCAGGGCCTTGAATATCACAAGCATTTTGGTGCAGTTTACAGATCTTCTGTCCCTACTCTTCGTTTTCCAGATGAAGAAACTTTGGTTCAGAGAGAAGCTGGAAGGCTGGCTTTTTCTGTTTTATACTACTTTATAAAATACCACTCCAAAAAGAGTGATGTAAAACAACACAATTTATTCCTTTTTACAATTTCATTAGTTAAGCTACTTCTGCGTCCTGTTGTGTCAGTTGGAGCACTGGGAGAATGAAAGGTACAAAGTATCCTTAGTCACATGGCTGACGGCTGGCGCTGACCACTAGCTGGGAACTCACATGCAGGATCCACCCCAGCCTCAGTTCTCCCCCACATGTGCCTCGCCATTAGGCCACTTGGGCTTCCTCACAGCATGGCAGCCTCAGAGTACTCAGACTTCTTACTTGGTACCTATCTTCCCACAGAGTGCAAAAGCGAAAGCTGCTAAGCCTTAAGATTTAGTTCAACGACTGGCAGTTCCCCACATTATGTTGGTTAAAGCAGCCAATAGTTAAAAATATAGCTTATGATTAAAGCACTCCCAGATTCAAGGGCACTACATGGGAGCACGCATACTGAGAAGAGGGGTTTATTGGGGGCCGTCAAAGTAAAAATCTTGACATTGAATAAAATTGAATAACTTCCCAATACTCACAACCAATAAACAAGTAGTGATTCTGGAAATAGAACGGGATCTATCCCTTTTCTTTCAAGAATGTCATGATGCCTCCAGGCACAGAGTACAACCTCCTCATCACCAGCAGGCTTGAGTAAAAATAACTATTACCCAGCAGCTTTCAAATAGGTATACCCTTTATCCTAAGAGTCCAATATAGTCACAATTGCTTTTGCAGAGAGCAACTCTCTGACCTTCATGGTTGGTTGAGGGAATGAAAAGCCCCTAGATAACTAAGGAAATTACCAGTGACATAGAATCCACTTTTGATGCCAACTGGCAAAAAATCATTAAAAACAGTTACCATCTTCTGGCCAAAGTTTGAGAGCTATTCAATTCAGGACTAATGAACATGGCACTATTGATCTCCTAAGACTGTGCAGGACTGATCAGTATCATAGCTATAAATTATATTTATGAAGACATTCAAATAGCATGCAATGATTGCTTTTCCTCTTGAAAGCCAGGAGTAGCTGCAGAGGCATCAGTTTTGCACAAGGTGATAGAACTACTTCTTCCACAGTTATCTGACCAAGACAGGAAGATGGATATTCATCAGCAAAAGGCACAGTCTCATTTTGTTGACCTGGTGGTTTCTGCTATGTCTCTCTTCTTGCATGCTTCATCTCTTGAGAGAAGACAATATGTGAAATCATTCTTCATTTAGTTTTCATCTGTTTAGCAGTTTTTTTTTTTCTTAATTTGGTGATTTTGAAAACCAGAAAGCATCCTGGGAAGATGTATTTGAGAACAGGAAATAAAGCATTAACTATAGGAGTCACAAATATTCAAAGAAGTATATCCTGGGAAAGCGTCTATAATAGAATAGACAGGAAATCCCTAGAAAGCAGGTCAAATTCCCATTTTCCTGGTAGGAAAACTGAGGCTGTCACTTGTGAAGTAACTTACTCAGGGCGGTACAGAGAACATTTGGCCTCTCACTGCTTGGCCCCTGACTGCCCTTCCCTGTAGCATATTGCCTTCTTGCCCAGTAACTTTTCATCTTAAGAGGCTGAAAACTAATAAAGTTTATACTATGGTCTGAATATTTGTGTCCCCTCCAAAATTCATATGTTGAAATCCTAACTTCCAATGTGATAGCATTAAGAGATGGGGCTTTTGGGGAGGAGATTAGGTCATGAGAGTTCTGCCCTCAGGAATGAGTCCCTTATGAGAGACCAGGGAGACCTGGTGAGCCCCTCCCACCATGCAAGGATGTAGCAAGATGGTGCCATCTAAGCAGAACAGGCCCTCGCCAGATACCAAATCTACCAGCACCTTGATCTTGCACTTCCTAGACTCCAGAACTATGAAAAATAAATTTCTGTTATTTATTAATATAAGCTATTCACTTGATGGTATTTTCTTATAGCAGCCCAAACAGACTAAGGCAGGCTGTGTGTGTGAGAAAAAGCAGGGACCTGTATGTCAGAATCTAGAGTTTTAATCTAAAGTCTGACATCAAATCATTGTGCAAGCTTGAACAAAGCACATGACTTTTCTAGGCTTCAGACTCGCCATTTGCAAAGTAATGTTTAAACTAAATGATTGCTAAGGTCTTGTTCAGCTTAAAATTCCTATTGCCTTTCCCTGACTAGCTCTGAGGAGGCCCAGGTCTGTGGAGGCTATATCGGAACACGACACTTTAAAGGGAGTAAAAAAAAAAATCGCTCCATACCTCCAGGTTAGAAGAGACTCTTACCCTCCAAAGGAATGGTTTCGCCACAGTTACAGAGGTCAGCAGCTGTGGGAGGCTCATTTCAGTTGTCCCTGGCTCATTGGTAATCATGAGGCTTGATATACATTTAAAAAAAACTAAACATTCCTAATCACCTCCAGAAAGGGATAACTCATTATAACTGCACGCTAAGGAACTTCAGTGACATTTATTCTGCATTTGTGTACAAATAGATTACATTATTTAACTAAATCAGTTTGGGCAGCTGGAAGCTACCCATATACTCATTTATCCCTGCGGAAGATTGAACAGTGATTAAAAGAGAATACCTCCTTAATTCCAGATGTCATGTACGTTCCACAAGGAGAAGATTTTATGAAACTCTGTGATTACAGTCTTACATGAACCAAGCATCTTCTTTAATGCCACGGCTGAATTTGGAGATGGGGAGAGGAGAAACAAAAGCCAGAAAAGCTCATTTTTGTGGCCATCTGGGACAAATCAGTTCTGGGTTTTTTTCTACCTTCATTAGGATACATGCTACTCCACACCCCCTCCCTGACATGCCTAAGATTATCATAGTTGAGAACCAGAACCTTCTGTTTGATGGTTTGGTTCCTTAATTTGGCCATCTGGAATTCCAGGTAGCACATGGTTTCAAAGTGTGAGCTTTCAAATGAAAACAGAGCCAATGGTAGAAACAACCTATTTAGTACACTTCTCGATTCTTCAAGCCTTGTATGCTTTGGGTTTTGTTTCCTCTTTTTGCTCCTTTTGTCTCCAAGGAGGGAGCTAAATGGATTACATTTGAAACATCCTTGTCCCTACACTGCAGAGAAGTTGTTTCCGACAGAAGCGACTGATTGCATTAGACTTGATGAGGCTCTTGTGAGAGCAACTTGAAAACAGACACAGAGAGTAAAACTTGTTAAATACCTGTTATGGGTCCTACACAGTGAGGCGTGTTCCATGATCCCAATTAATTCTCATGACTGTCTGCAGGGCCGGCTCCACGGGCCTTATCACCCGGGCGGTCGCAGAGTGTCCGGGCATAGAAAGACCCCACACTTGGTTTAATGTGTTGTTGTCATATTTTGAAATTCTAAATTGTCCAACAAGGGCCCCACAAATTAGGTAGCCAGTCCCAGCTGGGTAGATGGGTATTATTATTTGTGTGTACCTGCTTACCTGCTTGTGTTTAACAGATTTAAAAATAAAAATAAAAATAAAAAAAAAACAGAACAACAACAGAAAACCACAGTAGCTCTGCTTAGTCTCAGATCTGGGTCTACCAAACACCAAATCACATGCTCTTTCTTCTCTTCTAAAAACTAAAAACTTGCAAATGCATGATATTGTCTCAAAAGACTCACTGAATCTCTACCTCAAAACATAACCTGCATCCTCATCCTGTTAAACCACTCCCCCCAAGAGAGCAGAGGTAAGGTAGGAAATAATAAAACGATAATCAATGTAATAGCGATACTAAAAGTATTCTGCAGGCTTCTTCTGAAATTTCTTTCTTTACATCCATACACTGGGACATGTTTAAGTGATGTGACTACACATGACAAACCAACTAGTTATATCTGAGCCTCAGTAAACCATAAATAGAAGAAAATAATTTTTATTATTTCAAATTGCAAAGTTATTTCCGTCATACATTTAAGTGAGCTGGAGTGACTTGTGTCACAGTACATATTTCTCAAAAAACATTTCAGATGATAAATAAATCATGCTTGAACATTTAACTATTAGACATGAGGCCACTTTTAAATAGTTGGATTTCTTTTTCTCTCAGAAAAATGTCATCTATTTAGGATTCACACATTTTGGGCTCTGTTTAACCCTTTAGTGCTGAACACAAATTTTAAAAATTGCATAAATAATTATCCATACTTTAAGCAATAATAATAACATATATTAAGAAAATTTATATCAAGTAGCTGCTATGCACCATGCACTGATTTCACACAGAGAATACAGTGATTGATACACCAACTAATTCATCAGCTATTTGTTAAGTGCCAGTGTGGGCAAGGCATTGTGGAGTTGGGCACATTATGGATACATTAGGGACACACACCTAGCTTCGTGGTGCTACCAAACACTTCGTGGTGTGTGATGGAAAGAGAATGGAATTTGAAATTCCCCCTGCCCTTTAAAATTTTACAGTTTAACAGGAAAGATGGATATTTATTCTATAATATAAATAGAAGTGTATGATGTATGATATGAAAAATAAGTGCAGGAGATTTTGGAATCATATTTATTGGTGGACTTAGTCTGAGCAACAAAGGTGTTTCCCTGGAGAAGTCACAGCCAAGTGGTGGAAGAAAGACTCGTAAAGTACTAACTTAGGGAACTAACAGCAAAGTGTGGGAATTCAGAAATGGGAGCGTTTGAGCCAAAGTGGTGGGTGAGAATCAAGACAATTTCCTGGTTGCTCAAGGGTCAACCTGGAGTATAACAGATGGAACCCCGACTCTGCCACCCTATTGAACCTGAACCTCAGTTTCCTTTTCAGTAAAATGAAGATGGGTGGGAAAGGAAGAATGGTCTGCATGATGTATGGGGTTTCCTGTTAGCTCTAAGAACTCTGTGACTTAGTGATTTCAAGAAGTGCTCTGGTTTTCAAGACATGATTGAATAAGATTGAAAGAAGATAGAAGAAATGCCAGCTAAGGGAAGAAAGTCACACAAAACTTGGGGCTAGACAACAGCAGCAGCCGCAGTAACAAGAATAATAGCAACATTTACTAAAAGTAATGATGGGCACTGCATTCAGTGTCTCACATGCATTATTTCTAATTCTCACTGCAGCGGCATCATGCCTTAATTTGCTAATCTATTTGTGACAAGTGCACAGCCATTCATTGTCTTTTATGTGAGGCTTTGTCCTGACTGCTTCCAGGGCTTTGGTCACCTTCACTCACCAACACAGCTGTTGCAGCATTGTAACTTTTTTATTGATATAGAGTAATTATATGTATGGGCTATGTGTGATATTTTGATATATACATACGATGTGGTATGATCAAGTCAGGATATTTAAGATATCCATCACTTCAAACGTTTACCATTTTTTTATGTTGGGAACATTTCCATCTTCTCTTATAGCTATTTTGAAATATACTATATAATGTTGTTAACTATAGTCACTCTACTGCACTGTGGAACACGAGAACTTATTTCTTCTATCTAACTGTATGTCTGTATCCATTAACCAACCTCTCTTCATCAACCCACCCCACCCTTCCCAGCCTCGGGTAACCATCATTCTACTCTCTACCTATATGAGTTCCACTTTTTTAGCTCCCACATGCAATATTTGTCTTTCCGTGCCTGGCTTATTTCACTTACCGTAATGACCTCCTTTTCCATCCATGTTCTGCAAATGACAGGATTTGATTCTTTTTTAATGGATGAATAGTATCCCATTGTGTATATATACCACTTCTTTTTTTATCCATTCATAGTGTCATTGATGGACACTCAGGGTAATTCCATATATTGGCTATTGGGAATAGCATCATAATAAATATTAATATAAGAGTGCAGGTATCCCTTTGGTATACTGATTTCATTTCCTTTGGATAAATATCAGTAGTGGGATTGCTAGAGCATATGGTAGTTCTATTTTTAGTTATTTAGTAACTTCCATAGTATTTTTCATAATGGCTATACTAATTTGAAGAGAATAGATCTGAATAGACATTTCTCAAAAGACATACAAATGACCAATAGATATATTTTAAAAAGTTCAATATCAGTAATCATCAGGGAAATGTAAATCAAAACACCAAATATCATTTCACTTTGGTTAGAATGGCTATTATCAAAAAGGAAAAAAAAATAGCAAGTGCCAAAGAGAATGCAGAGAAAAGGGAACTCCAATACACTCTTGGTGGGAATGTAAATTAGCACAACATTGCAGCTTCTGATAGCTCTGCCTCCTTCCCATTTTCCATACTGCAGCCAAAATTGTTTTACTAAGATAAAGATCTGGCCACTTACCTGCTTTAGAGCTAAAAGGGGCTTTCCACTGAGTTCGGGATAAGGGTCAAACGCTTTGCCTGGCACTCAACATTATCCACAGCTTGGTCCCAGCCCACCTTCACGGCCTTACCCAACATACCGTACTGTGTCATGAGCAGAGATTAGAATTTAAAACTGGGCCTACATTCAAACGCTGAGGCTTAAGTAGCTGAGCTATTTGGGGCAAGTTAATTAACTGATCTGAGCTTTGGTTTCTTCATCTTTAAGAAGGGGGATTAAATGAGTGAATAAGAAAGCAAAAGCTCAGCTCTAAGAATTTGGCACATAGCAAGGGAAAGGCAAAGGCGGGACACCTTTGTCGTGACAGGGCACCAAGGCCGGATTTCAGAGGGTTTGTCTGGAATCTTGAATTAACCCGTCTTGGGTCAAAATCTTCCCAGAAAAAAAAAGGGAACGGCTGATGCTGCCTCGAGTATTTGTAGATATCCAGCTGTTCCTCACTAAGACATACTGTATTACAGAATTTTCCTCCATTCTGTATGGTAAATTCCTTAAGGGAAGAAAACAAATTTAACTCAACCCTCTGAATCTCTTTCTTCATCTGCAAAGTGGGGATAATGAAAGTAGTTGTCTCAAAGTGTCGTTGTGATAATTAAATGACACACATATGTATCTATATGCTTAGAAAGTGCCATCCCAGCCCATTTACAAGTATTTAACCTCTTTGAATTTTAACTTCCTTATTCATAAAAGACGAACTATGCAAGCATTGTATATACTCGAGATGGTAACGTCTGTGACGTACTTTGTAAGAAACCTGGTATATTCTGAGCTCTCGATCAGTGGTGACAGACAAACTTCACTTACTGTTAAAACTTTGCCTCAACAGCATTATAGCACCTTGAAACTTACAACTCTTTCCCCTTGGTGTCGGTGCATCCATTTTGGCACAAGTGGGCCTCATGTTCTAGATCTTGGCAGCATCTTCATTTTCTTGCTTGCTAGCACACAGAGTTCTTTTAACAGGATACAGTGTTCTTTTATCAGGTTTATTTCTGCATCCAGAGCTTCATTATGATTCAGCCAGCACTCCAATTTGGTTCAGCACATGAAACATCTGTTCACTTAGCAGATCAGCCCCTTTTACAGATATTAGTCTAAATGAGTTCTACTGTACTCATTGTTTGTCTTCTCCCTCCTAGCAAGTGCATAAATAAACATTTGCTCAATATGGAGCGAGTCTTTCAATTGAAGAGGAAAAATGACCTATATTTTGCAATCTCCCCCAAGGCAATTTTCTTTCTTTTAAAGAATGCAACCATACAAAAAGAAAAGCAGCATTGCTGGTGTTATTTTGTATTGTCACAGGGATAGATGGCTATCTGTGGCTTCAGGAATGCCATTACCTGGTAATTCCCTGGCTATATGTGGCACTCCATTTCGTGCAGGTCAATAAACATTTATTGAGCACATATTTAGTTCTAGGATCTGGTAAAAAGGTGACTGGTATAGATCATGCCTTTGAGGGGCTTACAGTCTCTTGAAGATAAATGTATAAGCAATTATAACAATGCTACTAGTGATGGTTAAGGTTATGCATCCATTTGACTGAGCCATGGAATGCCCAGATATTTGGTCAAACATTATTCATGGTGTGTCTGTAAGGGCGTTTCTGGATGAGATTAACATTTTAATTAGTAGACTGAGTAAAACATTGCCCTCCCTAATGTGGGTGGGCCTAGTCCAATCAGTTGAAGGCCTACATAGAACGAAAGGGCTGACTAAGAGGGAACATTTCCTGTCTGAGCTCTCTGAGAGGGAACACTGGTCTTTTTCTGCCTTTGAATTCAAACTGAAACATCATCTATCCTGGGTCTCTAGTCTGCTTGACTCACCCTGTATATCCTGGGACTTGTCAGCCTCCATAATTACGTAAGCTAATTCCAGGCCATGAATAGTTAGAATACACTAACCACCTCAGTATTCTGAAGGAAGAAGACCTGGAAGAAAGACCTCCTTCTCTACACTATCATTTACTAGCTAAAGAGGAATTAGGTGTAGTGACATCAATAGCATTATCAATATTAGGGTTGTTTTCAAGATCAAACATGATAATATACCCTAAAACACTTTATATACCATAAAATCTTGCCTAAACTTTACAGGTTTAGTAGTACTAATTCAGAGTTGTCCACATTTCTTTTTCTGAATCTTCTAGGTCTTCAAGAGGCTAGAAAGGTAATTGAAATCTAGAAAGCACAAAAAGCTGAACGAATTACCTGCTGACAAGCTTTATGCAGCCCAGGGCTGTAGAAAAGCTTGCCAATCACCAGGACCCATGACCAAGTCTCTTTTCCTGCCTGTCCTTAATTGCCCACCTTGAACAGAACATATAATACTTCTCTAAATTTTCATTACATAAATGTATACCTTTGATCATTTCATACAAACTCTGCCAGGGGTTTCTTTCATTTTTCTGTCTAATAATAACACATTTGCAACAGTAATTATGACACTAAATGATAAATGGTAAAGGAATGGCAAAGCCATTCTGATGAAGTTTCAGATGGAAATGAGCACAGTGTTTGAAACTGGAATAAAGGCCATCCTTGTCACACAGTTACAAAGAACTTGGCGGAATTGTGTCTGCGTCCAGAGACCTTGCAGAAGGCAGAAACATAAGAGCAATGAACTAGGAAATCTGACAGAAGAAATATCTAAGCAGCAAAGTGCTCAAGGTGCCACATGACTTCTCTAGGTCACTTACAGTAAAATAAGAGAGAGACGATTAAAGATGAAATTTATAATTAAGAAGGAAGCAGAGTAGAAAGATTTGAAAAACTCTCAGCCCAGCCATGTAGAGAATTAAAAAAGCATTTTTGGGAGAGAGTACTAAGTGTGTGGCCTCCTTAGTCAAAAAAAGGGCCATTCTGTTGGCAGGGGTCTTAGGATCTTACTTTTAGCTTACGTATCGTTACTTACATTAGACAGCAGCTCATTTTATGTCATATCATGAACATTTTTCCATGTAATTGTATAGTAAATGTAATGATTAGTTGCTACATAATATTGCAGTAAGTAGATATATCATAACTTGTCTCAACAGCAATTTAGGTGCCCTCCAATCTTTCATTAGCATAAATGAAGCTGTATTGACATCTTTTGTATGTATCTGGGTTCTTCATTTGGTTTACTTAAGACAGATTCCCACAAGTATGAGGGTGAAGGTGTGCATTCATGCTGAAGGGAACGCCAAACACTTCTTCCGGCTTTGCACTTGGCTGGGTAATTAAAGTGGAGGAGCAATGGATCCCCAGAAGCAGACGTTTTGATTTCATGAACTTTTTTGGCTTGAAAATCAGAAAGCAAATAAGCTGTTTCTGCCTAGACTAGATCAATTAGTTAAGCACTCAGACATCTAACTTAAAAATGGCTCGGGGCTAACCTCTAGTATAATTGGGCTATAGCTGCCACCATACACTCTATTGGTAATTTCTTTGTTTCCCCTGGTTTGTAAAATAGCCAGCTTACTGATTTACAATGATTATTGCTTTAACTTGAGCTTTTGGCAAAAATCTATTATATATAGTATGAGGCATAAAAGGAATCCATTTAATATGTCAAAAATGAATCAGGGTAAGAGGGAGAAAGAAAGGAATTTAAAAAGGCAGGGAGGTGCGTGGAGGAAAAAAGACAGATACAAGACATTTCTTTGGGAATTATAGAACATTAGGATTGGAACTTATTGCCTCAGAGATGATTTTAGTCTGTTGAGCTCTGAAGCTCTGTTTATTTTAGAATTTCTCAGACTCCAAGCTAGAGGAAAACTAAATTTTGTTAGTTGATTAATATTATAAAGTCAGGAATCAATTTTTTTTCCTCGGTGCTCAACTTTTATCTAATTAGCTTAATAGAAGTGGTTTCTTTAGAAGAAAGAACTGGTATAATTAAAATTTAGAGGAAATGCAGTGCTTACTGAAAATTTAAGAAACTCTATGTGTAAAGTATTTTATTTGTGAAGTGTATTACTTAACTTACAGACTATCCCTTATCCCTTATAGTCCATTCTCAGAGGCAAATATGTCTGTTCCGGAATGGACCTATGGGGATGATCAGAGAGTGTCCGTATTAGGATAAACAGTTGAATGAAGACTTTTTTTTTTCTCTGTCACCCTGGGTAGAGTTTAGTGGTGTCATCATAGCTTACTGCCACCTTAGCTCCTGGGCTCAAGTGATCCTCCTGTCTCAGCCTCCCAAGTAGCTGGGACCATAGGTGCATGCCACCACACCTGGTTAATTTTTCTATTTTTAGTAGAGACAGGATCTCGCTCTTGCTTAGGCTGGTCTCGAACTCCTGAGCTTGAGCAGTCCTCCAGCCTTGGCCTCCCAGAGTGCTAGGATTACAGACATGAGCCACTGTACCCAGTCTTGAATCAAGTCTTGAAATGTAAATAGAAGTTAATTAATGAAAAAAAGCATCACTTATTTAATTAACCAATAGTCATTGAACACCTCTAATAATCCAGATATTCAGTTTAGAGCTTGGGGCAGGAAAATCTAAATATAAGTCCTCAAGAACATAGGCATGTGTCCCCAGCTACAACATATTAGGGTACATGCTATAAGAGGAATAAAAGACAAGAAAGAGGAAAAGAAGCATTGTGCTTGGAGCACTCAAAGTGGAAGGTCAAGGAAGGCTTCCTGAAGGAGTTTCACTTGAGCTCAGTCTTAACAACTAGTAAGTATCTGTCAGGTGAATTTGGAAATGGGTAACAGCATGAGAGCTGTCCAAACAGATGAGTAAATAAGAGCGTATTTGGAGAACATGGAATATTAATGCGAGGCAAGGAATATGTTAGATAAGATGGAGAAGCAAGCCAGCAGGCACTAAAATGGACAGAACATGGCTCTTTTTCTTAGCCCGTTTGCACTGTGGACTGGAGATTCGTGGGAGCATCTCAAACAGGGTAACGATAATGTCAGAGCTGAAAGTTAAGTAAGCCGTTGTGAGTGTAGCATGGAGAAGGCACTGGAAGGTGTAGGATCAGAGGCAGGGAGAACAGCAAGGAGGCTGCAGCCATTGTCCAATGAAGAGATCACCAAACTTTATCTGTCAAGGGCCAGATAATAAATATTTTAGACCTCCCAGACCATGTGTTCTGTATCACAACTACCCCCTCTGTAGCACAAAATCAGCCACGGACAATACACAAATGAGTGAACGTGGCTGCTTTCCAATAACATTTTATTTATACACAGTGAAACGTGAATTTCGTATCATTTGCCCATGTTATGAAAGATTACTTTTATTTTAATTTTTTTAACCACTTAAAAATGTAAAAACATTCTGCTGGTTCAGAGGAAACAGGATGATACCTCAACTGCTGGTCAATATAAGGGAACTAAGCAGATGGGTGTGAAAAGCAGCTACTGTAGGACTCAGTGACTGACTAGCTTTTGCTGGTTAAAGAGGATGGCTGTCCAGGACAACTCTCAGTACTGTGCTTGGGACGCCGGGTGGATGGTGGTGCCTCCAACCAGATAGAAAATCTAGAAGGAGCAAAGGAGTTGGGCGTTGGAGGACTCAGAGGCCGACAAGTGCCTTTCCTTCCCAATGATTAAGTCTTTAGGGATTCTGGTGTGTGAAATTCTCCTGAGGAAAATATTTTAAACTTTGTGTGCCTTAAATAAATTTTTTGCTCTTGGCAAGTACTCGCTTACCATTTTGGGGCAAAAAAGAAAATTTTTTACTATAGAAAGTGGCTGAGGGAAATTAATGTTCATTACTAATATCCATCTTTTAAAATATGTCACCTCCTTTGACATTTTCAGCAAACTGTCTCAAATCAGCCCCAAATGCAAATGTGACCCATATGCCAACGTCGTATATCTGGCTGTGTACACACTGCATTAAAAAGCTCTCTCAAGTTAGAATTTTTTTTATCGTTCCTGCATGGAATAACTCTCATGAAATAATTAGGAGGTACACAAACTAATGATAAATGTTAGCTTTTTGAAATGGGTTTTGATGAAATTATCATAATCTGATTATGCAGCTTCAAAGAACCTTTCCCAAGCTCGGTTTTTCCTCATCTGATCCAATCTGTAACTGTCTGTGGCCAGAACAGCCTCTGCATGAGGATTTATGATGAGGGCTTAGAACTGCCGATAGAGTCACTTCTCCCTGAGCCATAAATATTCATGAAGGAGAACAGGTCTTCTGTATGGCCTCCTGCCTCTTGGGGAACTCCTGCATTCTGGTCAAGGCCCCATGCCACTAAATAAAGGAGACAAAGGGGAATGTTCAATTGGAAAATAAACTGTAATTTCTTTTCAAGCATAGCAGTATAGAGTTGTGTGATGGGCTTAAGATCATGGGTTTAAGAGTCAAATAGGCCTGGATTCTAGGTCCAGTTCTTCCCTTTACCTAACTCTATGCTTTCATCAAGTTACTTAACTTCCCTAAGCAGATAAAAATAATAGCACCATGGAAAGCATGAAGAAGAGTCCTCACCACGTAGAAAATATGACATAATAACACACACTATTACATTGTTATTTTTATTATTGTATATTACTACAGTCTCAGGGTATAATTTCAGAAAAACTCATTACTGACAGTGTTTTAATATTAAATCTTAGAAAATCACTAGAAGGTGAAATCAATCAACTATTTTTGTGAATATGCTATGCTTACCCTTGGCTGTTTTGCATGTTACTTTATAACAACTGTGCAATTAATAATTCTCATTTTATAAAAACAATAAAGCTGTAAGGGATTAGTGTACTAATGTCATTATGTTAGGGTCAGCTAGGCTCTGCTGTAATAATAAAAAAATCCGCTCTCTTACATGAGAGTAAAATAAAGGCTTTCTTAAGATCATATAACTACCAAGAAGTGTAGTAACATGTTATATTAGTGTCTTAGTCCATTCAGGCTGCTATAGTAACAAAAAAACCCTTAGATTGGGTAATTTATAAATAACAGAAATGTATTGCTTATGATTCTGGACTCTGGGAAGTCCGAAATCAAGGCACCAGCAGGATTGGCATCTACTGAGGGCTGTTCCCTGCCTTCAAGATGACGCCTGTCGCTGTGTTCTCTGGAGGGGAATGACACTGTGTCTCTGATGA
>CAUYSK010038186.1:0-44990 GCA_963575035.1 Avahi laniger | reverse complement strand
GAGCAAGAGCAAGACCCCGTCTCTACCAAAAATAGAAAGAAATTAATTGGACAGCTAAAAATATATAGAAAAAATTAGCCGGGCATGGTGGCACATGCCTGTAGTCCCAGCTACTTGGGAGGCTGAGGCAGGAGGATCGCTTGAGCCTAGGAGTTCGAGGTTGTGAGCGAGGCTGACGCCACGGCACTCTAGCCAGGGCAACATAGTGAGACTCTGTCTCAGAAAAAAAAAAGGATCTAGTAACATTCTCAGCAGAAAACAGGTAAAATCAGCTTCTCTCAGGATATATGGAACTTTCAATATGTAGACACTAAAGAATTTTATCTCCACACTATTGCAGAACCGACTCATCTTTAATCCATTGCCCCAAGCCTGAGCCGATAGAACACAACATCAGGCAAGTTATAAGTCTTTACCTCTTCACTGGGCCTCAGTTTCCTTGTCTATAAAGGCCTGGACTAAGTGTGTGGAGCTGCTTCCTGCTATATAAAAGACAAGAAGTAGCTGTGACTGCCTGACACGGGGTGGGGGTGGGGGAGAGACAGGAACCTTCAACACCCTGACTAAGGTTGTCTTGAAAGCCAATCTGACTTTTTTCCCCGTTTTTGCAAAGCTAAAACCATACCTTAAAACTCCTCTTTTAGTGAATTTGAGGCCACTGTAAGAAAAATAAGACAGAAAGGAGTGGAATATTACCCGCTCTCACCTCCCTCCCCAGAACATATCCTACACTCACAGGAACTTTCTGATTGCTTCTGTACCAAGTGCTTAGTGAACCTTTAAATATTTCAAGATGTATGAGAGATTATTCCCTGTTCTCTTTTATTCTAATAACAAGCTGTTCTGGGCCCTCTGCCAAAGACCCAATTTATTTGTCCAATTCTGCGTGAATATGGTTTTTTTCTATGCCATGGTCACCATTAGAGAAAATAAAAGCAACATTGGTCATCAAGACATTTATCCATGACTCTACTGTTTCTTACATGAGAAAAAATGTTTGTGGCATTGCAGTATCAGCACAAACTGATGCTATAGGATAGTTCAGGGTTTGTTCTTATGAGTGGCCTTAACAAACATCACTCGAGAGGTCCCCACTTATCAACCAGCAGGTACTTTAATGTCAAGAAATCATCTCCCTCATTCTGTTCCACAACTGGAGATTCTGCTCTTGGTTCCTTAATGAGTTCTTATCAAAATGCAATTAGGAAAAGATTTAAAAAAAAAAAACAGGACCAAAATTAAAAAGCTTTCAAAATTTTGGTCCTACAAAAACTGGTGATGATAAGGTTCCTGAGGAGAAAAAAAAGGAGATTAATAATCAAATAAATAAGTTTGGAAATAAGAGTTGTAATCCACACTCCTAGGAAATATTTTAGCAGAGATCAACTGACAGCATGTGAGAAGACACCCCAGGATGGGAACTCAATTTATAATAAGTCCTGGGCTGGGCAATGGGAACAGAGCTGTCCCCTGGCAAAGAAAATCCACACACACCTCTGACACAATCCACTCCTCTGAAATACTTACCCGGTATTTCTTTTCTTGTTCAAATTTTTCCTCAAATTTCCGAATTTTCCTCTTGAGGCTCTGGATGTGCTTGGTGAGTTGGGTGATGGTCTGTGTCTCCTTACCATCTCCACAGCCACACCGCGAGGAACTCCGGGGCCTGACACGATTACAGAGAGGAAGGAGCGTCAGAAACAGTGGTCTCATGGTAAACACTGCCGCTGGTCTACACACCAGGATTCCTGGGTTATCAGAGAGGTCCGAAGGCAGCTCATTATCTGATGAGACTACCAGGGTAGCATCTGCACATCAACGGAGAACCCTGATCACAGAACTCCATTATGGGCAGATGTCATCAGGGACTTTAGTATAAAATGTCAAAATATTAGTCCAGGAAATATATTTCCTAAAGCTTAGAAGAAGCCAATTTAAGACTCAAAAGAAACAGCCCTGTTGAGGCCTTGTCCTCAACAGGTTGCACAAGCCACACTTACCAACATTTTCAAAGAAGATTTAGGTGTGTGGTTGACTTTTCTTGACATAATAGAACCTTTTGAACAAGTGAACGGAATGGGCCCTTTCTCCAGACACTGTGTACACTCTCTCACATGACACACATTTTACATGCAATAGCAATAATTCACTAACTCCCTCAAGTTCATTAATAGACGCTCATGAACCCAAATTTGGATAAATTCAAGAATAACAGCGTAAGTTCTGAGAGAGAAACTAGGGATTCCCTGGGCATATTTTTAAACAAAAAATTCTCAGTCTTAGCTACATGTCAAAATTATTTGTGGAACTTAAAAGTAAATAACACACGGTTCCTCAACCTCACTCCAATGCCAAATGCAAATTCCAAATGGAGTGTGTGGGGGGGGCAGGCATCTGATACACATATACACACAAATGCATAGTGTTGGGGGGATAGCTATTGTAAGCTACCACTTTTCTAGAATCTAAGAAAAACTTGAGGTGGACATCTCCCAAGCGTTCCCACAATACATCTGTTGCTGCCACTGTTGTACGTGGAAAGAATGCCGAGTTCATCAAGAATGACAGTCCTGATATTTCCATGTACACACACTTATTCAGGATTCTGGTTATTTCACCAGAAAAATGTTCAAACATGTAAGCCTCAGAGGCCGCCCATCTTTCGTGACCATTTCCTCCTGAGGTATTAAGACCTGAAACAGCATGCCCAACTAGAAAATATACTGAGTTTTGCCACTTATTGGTCTGGTCTGGCAGTTAACACTAGGCAGGCATGTTTGCACTGTTTCAGACACGCACTTCATTGCAGTGTGTAAATGTGGCGTTTGAAAAACTGTCTGAAATTAAGATAGCAAAACGAGGTTTTCTTACATCATGAACTGCTGAGTGCTGGGCGGAGATGGCGCCGACTCGGGGTCCAGGTTGAATCTCTGGCTTTGGCTGAAGATGGAGCATCGGGGTGACAGCAGAGGGTTGTCGCCGTCGGTGATGTGATAGAGCAGCCTGCTGGTCCCCACCGACTGGAGGTCTTCTGGGGTGCTGTCAGCTTCATTCTGCCCGTCCTCGTGGACTGGCGCAGGGTCTGGGGAAACAACGCAAATCATAAAGACTTAGAAGTGACAGAGGGCTTGAGACCGTCATGTTCCTAAATAAAGATCATAAACATTCATTATAACGGCTTGTTCTTTGTCATGTCTTCCTTCTGGGGATATGAAAAGCTTTCAAAATACTGTCATGTTCGTTCTCACAGAACCTGGATAGAAAAGATGGCAAACCTGCCAACAAAAAAAAATGGAAACAAATCATTTCGGGATGAGTTATACAGCCAGTGCAGCCCCAAACTGCAAAAACCCTCATTTCATTTCATAGTATTTGCATAGGTGTGAGGATATGTTACAAAGCATTAGAGTAAATAAAAAGAAAATAAAAATGGAGCTGGAGCAAAAGATTATAGATTAGGAGGAAGAAAAGGGATAACAGAATTGCCAGTGAAGGAAGGGAGAGAGGGGCTGGGGAGGAAGAGAGTACAAAAAACCAAGGAGGAAGAGAGGGAAGAGGAGTCCCCACAGAGAAAATTATTCCTCAGTCATCAAAAATCATGGATAACTCTGCTTATCAATAAGGAATGACATTCAGAATATGCTAAGTGGAAACCACGAATTGCAAAACAAAACAGTAATGATTCCATTTTATATAAAAAGCATATATTTATATCTGGGTTCTCAGTTCTGTTTCACTGGTCAATGGCTCTTTTTCTGTGCTAGTACCAAGCTGATTTTAATATTACAGCTTCGTAATAGAGTTTAAAGTCTGGCAAATTGATGCCTCCCATTTTGTTCTTATTGCCTAGAATTGTTTTTGCTATGCAGGGTCTTCTCTGGTTCCATACGAAGCGTAAAATTAATTTTTCTACATCTGTGAAGAATGATGCTGGTATTTTAATAGAGATTACATTGAATCTGTAGATCACTTTGGGTAGTATAGCCATTTTAACAAGGTTGATTCTACCGACCCACGAGCATGGTATGGTTTTCCACCTGTTTACGTCCTCTGCTATTTCCTTCTTCAATGTCTCATAGTTCTCCCTGTAGAGGTCTTTTACCTCCTTAGTTAAATATATTCCTAGGTACTTTATTTTTTTTGTTGCTATTGTGAAGGGAATTGAATCTTTGATTTGATTCTCAGTATGACTGCTGTTGGCGTATATGAAAGCCTCTGATTTGTGTGTATTGATTTTGTATCCTGAAACTTTACTGAATTCATTTATCAGTTCCAGGAGCCTCTTGGTTGAATCCTTAGGGTTCTCTAGATATAGTATCATATCATCAGCAAATAGTGAAGTTTAATCTCTTCTGTTCCCATTCGTATGCCTTTAATCCCTCTCTCTTGCCTGATTGCTGTGGCCAGGACTTCCAGCACTCTGTTGAATAGAAGTGGAGATAGTGGGCAACCTTGTCTGGTTCCAGTTCTAAGTGGGAATGCTTTCAATTTTTCCCCATTCAGTATGATGTTGGCTATGGGTTTGTCATTTGTGTGTACAAATAAATGCACTAAAAGATAAAAGTTACACAGCTACTACAAAGCGTGATAGAATTAGGTGTAGTTCTGTTTTCTTCTCCAAAACTTTATGTAGCATTTTATTCTGGTCAAAACAAAAAACAAAACCTGTGCCAAACCCTTTCCCCAGCCAGCTCAGTGCCCAAATTCTCACTAGGACCACCCCCTCGGAAGTTAGCTTCCCACCCCAGGGTCAGTCGCGAAGGCAGGTACCCCTGTGCTGTGGAGGTGAGGGCAGGGGACCGAGGTCTGTCAGCTGGGGATCATTAGCACACTGAGCCAGGCTGGCCCAGGAAGGGTCTCTCCACCCTGGGCTCTGTACAGAGTTATTCCAGAAGCAGCCAAAACAAACTCCTCAGTTTTGCCCTTCAGACAAGTCAGGACAAGCCAAGGCTTTCTCTTATTCCTACTTCCCTAAAGGAAGGAAAACAAAGATGTTCTGGATGAATAAGCAGAATGAGAAAATACTGACAATAGGCTTTTCCAAAATAAACATTTATCACAATTTGGTATCAGATGAATTTTAATCGGATTTAGAATGGCTCCTTGTTCTTTAGAGCTTGAAATGCAGTTTGCTTTGTGTGACATCAAAGGTCTTCCTTTGCAATTAGGTCCTCCTGTGTTTTCCGTTGGCTTCTCCCCTGGTGGCTTGTAGACTAGGAGGGCAGACGATGCCTCCTGTCGTGCCTCTGAAGCTCCCTGACAGCACTTCTGGCAGTAGCTGAGGCTGATCAGGAATGGACGTGGTGAGGGCATGTGGGTGCCAGGTGAACAGGCAGTGCCTCGGCCCAAGGCAAAGTGTGAATAATTTACCCAGAAAACACCGTGGTTTGGCAGGAGCCCTCCAGAGTAACAGTAGTAAGAGTTACTAACCAATAAATCATAGCATATAATAATAATCACCTTCCAAATCCACCAGGGGTGTGTGGGTTCCTCACCAAATTCTTAAACCATTAGGCTCTAAGAAGAAATGCATTTTATTCATGTTACCCATTTCTTACAAGTATTTTTTAGTAATAATAATGGGGAAGAAAATCATTTTTAGCAAGCACGTGGGACCACCATATTTTTACTGAAATGCAAAAAGTCTGACATGTCAACCCTTCAGCTCAGCTGTGGCCCCAGGGTTAAAACTAACAGGAGTCTCCTGTAGCTGTTTGATAATGCCCAAATGTAAGCACTTGAGATCCTAGCCACATAACTACAAAGTAGAACCGGGAGAAAGAGCTCAGTTTCTAAAGCCCATAGAATCCTAAAATATAACTTCATAGAATCACAGATCACTACAAATGGATTTTTTGGAACTGCATTACAAGAGTAATTGGAAACCTCCATTTACGCGGCATCTGTTTTCCCCTGGGCATTCGCATAATTTACCATGCTGCCTAATTAACACCCTAACCTCCTTTCCCTCCAATTCACTATTGAAGGAAGCTGTGAGCCAGAGAGATCCCAAAGCAACCAGTTGAAAAACAACAGAGTCAAAACCCGGCAATTTGGTAGAGTTTCAGTTCTTTGTCCAAACTCACCATTTGTGTTGAGAAGGGGCTTAATTAAATCAGCAGGCACATGTATTTGTGCACTTGTGTAGACAGAATTATTGAGGTCTTTGCTCAAAAGAGGCCAGTGTAGATTCAAAGCCAGCACCACTGCTGTCCTGGGAAGAGCCCAGGCCACCCTTCCAGACCCAGCTCCCTGATAGGGACAAGCTGAGGGCAGTATAAAACCAGGGTGGCTCCCGAGGGTTCCTTGGGGGACATTCCTTTTTCTTCCAAAGGAAGGGACAGCTTGCCTTGGCCCATCATCACATGATGCAGTATGGTAGAGGAAGGGGCCTGCGAGGCATGAGTGCCTATACTTCCTGTGGGGCCCCAGCCAGATTTCCTACCTCTCAGTTTCTTCATTTGGCCCACCTTACTCACAGGACAGTGATGAGAAAAATAAAAGATCTGCTGTACGACATAATGCTTATATAGTAGTCCCCCCTCATCCATGGGGATATGTTCCAAGATCCACAGTGGATGCCTGAAACTGCAGATAGCACCAAACCCAATATATACTATTGGGTTTTTGCCTATATATACATATCTATGACCAAGTTTAATTTATACAGTAGGCACAGTAAGAGATTAACAGCAATAATAAAATAGAACAATTATAACAAAATACTGTAATAAAAGTTATGTGAATGTGGTCTCTCTCTCTCAAAATATCTTATCGTACTGTACTGCAGGCAACTATTGAAAGCAAAGCCAAGGCTGAGGGGAGACTACTGTAGCTAACAATATTGTATTGTATATTTAAAAATTTCTTGAAAGGGTAGATCTCATGTTAAATGTTCTTACAACAATAAAAAAAATTTTTTTTGCTTCTTTGTATTTTCTAAAATTTCTGTAACAACTGTATCTTAATTTCACAAAAAGGAAAATATAATACATTAATATAAAATTTGGAAAGAAAAAAAACACAATCCTGAGAAGGGAAGTGAGAAACCACCCTGGGGCGCACAATAGAGAACAAAGGTTGCCAGTGTGAATCCCAGGTCTGAACTGGCTAAAGATGGACCTTTAATGATGGACCTTTTTAAACCTCAGTCTCTTCATCTGTTAAATAGGAATAATAACAGTGCCTGCCTCACATGACTAAGTGAAGATGAAATGAAATAAAACTATATACCTACAAAATTTTTGCCATATCTACATAAACCTATTTTTGTACTTTACACACATATGTATATTTTTTATTTCAACCTAAAGGTTTTTTTTTAAAATTTGACCTTCATCCTAAGCAATGATGGCCAAGAAGTCATGAATTTGATGTACTAGTTACATTTTTTTTTTTTTTTTGGGACAGAGTCTCACTTTGTTGCCCGGGCTAGAGTGAGTGCTGTGGCATCACCCTAGCTCACAGCAACCTCAGACTCCTGGGCTCAAGCAATCCTACTGCCTCAGCCTCCCGAGTAGCTGGAACTACAGGCACGCGCCACCATGCCCGGCTACACTAGTTACATTTTTTAAAACTAATATACATTAAACTAAATTCCTCTTAAAACACTGTTCACCCATGCATCCCTGTATAGCATATTTGGTGAAACATGAGGATAAGACAGAAACTCCTAAACACAGTATCCATGAGAACCATCCTTTTCCTAATTATTATCATCAAAATAAAAAAGTTGAATCGTGTCTTCTCTTACTGAACACCAACCCAACATCACCAGGAGCACCTGTAGAGTTAACATGGGAAATGAGAATCAATATATCCCTCAATATGTTGTCCCTCCTATCAGTCCTTATTTATAAATAAATAGGAATAATCATCATCTCTAATATTTATGGAGTGACTCATTCTGTCCTTAATCTTGTTCTGAGAGTTTGGGCATGTATTTAATCTTCCAAACAACCATGTGAAGCTGGGAGTAATATGCTCTCCATTTTAATTCAGTAGGGAAGGTTGTATAACTATACTAACTCCATTCAGGGAGGGTTTGACCAGTGCCTGCAGTAGAAGACTCCACATCCCTGACACTGGAAGCCTTGGTATTTCTGGCAGCCCATGCACTGAGAAGGAGGGAACACGGAGAAGAAAAGTAATTATCAGTGTGTGAAGGCCAAGAGACCACTTCTGATCTGGCTGCAACCCCAGGCAGAAGCAGATGCTATATTACAGCTGTTAAATGAGTCAGATTTAAAAATATATCTTTCTAATGTGAATTTTTAAAGCAATGCAAAATTTAAATAAATCTCTATCTGCAAAAACTCAAGATGGACTACTAAGATTTGTGCATTTGTTAATTTGCTCTCTTGGGTTTGCCCATCATGGTGGGCTCATAGATAGCATTCACATACATTCCAAAATGCCAAACATCAGCCTTTGTTGGTTTTAAAAGCTAAGTGATCCAAAAGCATGTCCATGATTCTAATGAGGTTCAAGCCTCAGAGTTCTCAGCCAGCATCTCTCAGGACAGACAACAGGGAGGATGACAGCGTCACACAAAGAGGGCTTCAAAAACAAAGGCAAAAAACAACCAAAAAACATCTGATAGATATATGATGGGTTCTGTTTCAGGTATGTTGAATTTGAGTGCTTGAGGCACTAAAGGGTTAGCTGCAGGGTCGGGGAGAGAGAACATAAGCAAAACGGAAGTCATCCCAATAACTAAGGCTGGGGAAACAGATGAACTTGCTTGGTTAGGGACCACCGAGAAAGAAGAAGCAGTATTGCCATGTTGGGGTGGGCAAGGCAGGTACGGGACAGATGAAAAGGGATTCTGGGTTGGGGAGGCTGACCAAGCAGGGGGAGGTCACCACTCCAGGCAGTCCTGTGTGCCAGCTCCTGTAATGGCCACCAGAAATGACAGGGAGCTGGAGGGGTGGGCTTCATGACTGGCACCCTGCACATCCCAAGAGGCAAATTGCCATCCAGATAAAAGCATGAGCTACAGGCTCAGAAAGACCCAGATCTGAGTCCCAGTTGTGTCACCTATGTGACCTGGGACACATTGCTTAATCTCTCTCAATCTCGTTGAATTTGAGAAATAACCAAGGACAATGGTGAACGAACAGAATCTGATCTCTGAGAGCATCCTTTTCCTTCCCTGTGTCACCAAGATGGAGCCAACTGCTCAGATAACAATTGGGCTGAACAATGTCCCACCCTGGTGGGTGCAGGGTTCTCTCTGAGCTGAGGGGCGGAAGAAGGAGCACACACCATCCATCACTGTGTGCAAGATTCAGAAGTGCCCTTTAGGCTGACAGAGAAAGCTGCCTGCTGTGATGCCCATTCCTTTTCAGCCTCATAGACTCCCAGGTCTTCTAGTCGATTCCTGCACAATTGACCACCTCAGTGCTGCAACTGATAAAAATCTGCTATTAAGATAACAAGAGCCATATTGAAAGGAGTTTTCACTTATGGGCAGAAGTGCTTTGGGAAGCAGAAGGAACGCTGAATATACAAAACAAACAGGAAAATGACTGAAGGGAATTCCAACCTTCAATGTGGGTGGTACTTTTACCAGGCTCATCCAAAGTCAGTTAGGAAACACAGTCAAGAATATTAATCTCATAAACAGAAGCAAAAGCAAAAACTATATGATACTCTCAGTTGACGCAGAAAAGGCATTTGATAATCAACATTTTTGAACCTTAATTTATTCATCAATAATACAGAAATAATACCAGTACTAATTTCACAGAGTAATTTTAAGAATGAAATAACTGTATATGCAACTTGCTTAGTGCAGTGCCTTGAAACTATTAGTTGTTTTTTTCTGTGCATCAGTTTTCTCTCCTATAAAATGGGGCTGTTACCCAATTCATCAGTCATAAATAAATGAGATGACATAGACATTTTAAAGAAAATTTAAATGCTATGTGTATTGTTATGAAGTATGAAGTGCTCTTTTGCCTATATCACAAAAAATAATAAAATACCTTATTTCCTCATACTATTTCAGACTGAGCATACATTATCAAGTAGTTGCATCTCCTCTGTTAGCAATGGGGGTTGGGTAACTTTAATCTGGGGTAGTTGAGTTTCTCCAAGCTTCACCAACAGATGGGATCACAGTGGCTGTAATAAACCAAATTTCAGTGGTTGCTGCCCCATCTGTCCAGGCAAGACCTGCATGCAACTCCATTCCCTGACCCCCTCGGCATCTCATTCAGATATGTCTAGTGGGCCTCACAAGGTATCTTATGTGTGTTCACAAACATCTCTCCTAGTTCTCATCATCACATGACACTTATTAGGTTTTTCCTTTCCCATTTATCTCTCTTTGTCAATGTTCATGGAGAACAAAGCCATTTGAGGAAGGGCCATTGCTGCTGCTGCCAACGCCCACCATGTAGAGCAGTCACACCAAGCGTGGTGCATCTCAGCGCTCACACAAAGCTGTGGACCCTCTAGCCATGTTTAGAGAAGGCTCTGGCTCTGTACTTCCCCCCTCAGCTTTGCCACATTGCTTAGAAATGGTGCCTTCCATTGGGCTCAGATGGGGCAGGCAGATCACGAAGGCAAACAAATGTCTCAAAAAGCCATCATGTTGCACTCCCCTGGCCCATTTTCTCTTCCTCCTCACCTTGACTCAAGAAAATCGATGCTAATAGGCTGGGTAGTAGTTATCTTCTCAGGTGTACACAGATAATTCTTGATTATTAAGGAAGATGCAATGTGACTCAACCAGACACTCCTTCCAATGAAAAAGAGTAAAGCCTAGTGGTTAAAGAATTATTCCCAGTAATAAACAGAAGATTCAACCTCCAGGTTTCTTGTTTACTAATATAACATCTTTAAATCTCAATGTCTTTTTCTATGAAAATTGGGATGCTAAGGATATCTTCCGAGCCATTGACAGAACTGTCAGTCATTAAGTACATAAAATACTAACCATAGTTCCTAGCTTGTAGGAAGCTCTAAAAACGTCAGTAGTTATCAAATAAGGTATCTTTTTACAATATACCTTAACATTCTTTGTGTGTATATCCATAATGCCCATTAATATATAAAAGTATAAAATCATTAACATTTTCACTAGAATGATATACCTTGATCATGCGTGTGCTGGCTTATTCATTTTGGAGAAATAATCCACTTTTTGACATTAATAATAAAAGTAGGCTTCTGAATGGCATTGCTACTTATAGTACATTTGTACAGAATATTAATATCATTCCTTTCAGCCAAGAAAACATTTTATCAAATCATTTTTCTTGATCCTTATACATCTAACCTTGTACTAAAAAAAACCAAATTGCTGTTTGGGAAGGATTACTGTAAGAGAAGGATTCATTCAAACATTTGCTGGGAATGTACTACTTCATTCGTTTATTCAAAAGACACAGATTCACATCAACAAAATGCTAAGCATTGAACTAGGTGCCAGCTATGTGAGCTACACAGGGGAGGAGATGGGTCTCCAGGTGTGCAGAACAACATGAACAATGCCAGGCTTGATGCATTAGATATGTCTGGTATTTGTCTTGTGCCTGGAAAGCTGAGCTAATAGTACATGGGGCAGGGAGTGAGTAATGAGTAGCCTGGCTTGACTGGTGTGGCAGGCTCATCTGAGGAGCAGTGGAGAATAATAACCACCAGTCCTTGGAGTTCTCCCTCTCTACCACTCCTCTGTGGTTCACTCTTCAGTCTACCTCACCCCCATCCCAGAACTCATCATTCCCTGGGCATGACCACCATCTCCTTATCTGCATCTTTCGCTCTTCCATACCTACTGAACTACCTCTTTGGATTTCAAAGTTAGAGAAATTGATTGATTCTTCCCCTTGGCGCCCTTTGAATTTGCTTTAGTATGTTTGCCCCACTCAAGCTAGATACTATGATGGTTTAACTCTCATCTTGTATGGTCTTGCATCTTCGTAATATTATGGGTCCACTGCCATGACACCTGTTCATCCTCTAACTCTACAGTCCCAAATCCCCCTGAGGTTGCAGACCAGTAGCAGTAGCGGTTCCATGGCCTGTTAGAAACTGGGCTGCACAGCAGGAGGTGAACGGCGGGCAAACAAGTGAAGCTTCATCTGTATTTACAGCTGCTCCCCATAGTCATTTGCATCATCACATAAGCTCTGCCTCCTGTCAGATCAGCAGGGGCATTAGATTCTCATAGGAGTGTGAACCGTACTGTAAACTGCACATGCAAGTCATCTAGTTTGCACACTCCTTAAGAGAATCTAATGTCTAATTGTCTGAGGTGGAGCTGAAGCGGTGATGGTAGTGCTGGGGAGTGGCTGCAAATACAAATTATCATTAGCAGAGAGATTCCACTGCACAATAAATGTAATGCATTTGTATCATCCCAAAACCATCCCCAACTCCCTGCCTGGACTGTGGAAAAACTGTCTTCCAGGAAACTGGTCCCTGGTACCAAAAAGGTTGAGGACTGCTGCTCTAACTTGAATCGCTCCAACTGCCAGAGTCTTGCTGGAGAAAGACAAAGATATACTAACTCAAGTTATAATAAATATGTGATAGCCTATGTCAAGGACACTGTCAATATGGCCCAACAATCTCTATGATTTTTTTTTATTACCTAAAGAAATTCTCTCAGAGTTCATCTCAAACTTCAAAAACTCAAGCTTTGAAGTGCAAAGACCTTGCTTTAAAATCTATCACCATAACTTACTAGTTCAGTGAACTTAATCAAATAACTTACTCCTTCGATTGACAAACTTCATCTCTAGAGTCAATACCATCTGCCTTAAGTGTGTTACGGATGTGTGATGGCCGTAAATGAGATCTGGCAGGAGATCATATATTTCCCTCCATCCTCACAAAGATGGTGTTTCTTTTGTCAGCCTCATCCTGTCCTGGCTCCCAGGCTCTCCACGAACTTCTCTTTACAGTGAAAGGAAATCTAGAGAGGCCTGGAATGAGCCACCATTGAAGTCAAAGTTAAATGAACAGTATTGAAAAGTAAAATCCAGGAATCAATAAAAACATCACTAAGCTTTCCCCCTCGAAAACATAATTTGGTGAACCCTAACATAAACTATGGACTTTGGGTGATGATGCTGTGTCAATGTAGGTTCATCAATTATAACAAATGCACCACTCTGATGACGGAGATTGGTAATGGAGAAGCTGTGCATGTGTGGGGCCAGGGTGCATTTGAGAAATCTCTGCACCTTCCTCTCAATTTTGTTATGAACCTAAAACTGCTCAAAAAAATAAAGTCTACTTAAAAAAAAAAAAAAAGAAGAGATGTCAAAAGGACACAAGAGCCCACCTGGAAGAGCTTTCAATGGCCAAAGCTGAAACAATTTGAGAAATGAGATAAATAATAATAGTATTGGATTATAATGCAAAGACTAAATGGACAAGATATTTTGAGACTGTGAAATTTCCTGTTTCTCCTTAATTACAAAGTGAAAAGTAGTAATTTTCCAATGGAGAAACTCGACAGGCACCACCTTAACAAGGTAGTCCAGGCTAACAACACCAATATTAGGACATACCGATATCACATACCCGCTGATATGATGTCCTGAGAAGGGCATATCACCTCTGTGGTGTTCTTTCCAAAACGTACCTTGATACAATCATAAGGAGGAAAATAATTAGGCAAAACCAAACTGAGGGGCACTCTACAAGATAACTAACCAGGATTCTTCAGAAGTGTCAGGTCAAGAAAGATAAGGGACTGTTATAGACTAAAGGAGGCTTAGGGAGACATGACAACTAAATGCAAGATGTGATCCTAGATTGCATTCTAGAACAGAAAAAGGACATTCATGGAAAAACTTGCAAATCTGAATAAAGTCTATAGTTTAGTCAGTAGTATTTTCTCAATATTAATTTTTTAGTTTTAATAATTGTACTAACGTTATATAAGATGTTGATGTTAGGGAAAGTTGGGTGAAAGGTATACAAAAATTCTCTGTACTATTTTTGCAACTCTTCTTTAAGTCTAAAAATATTTCAAAATAAAAATAATATTTAAAAAATATAACTTATTTTCCTATTACTGAATTAAAATTCCCTTACGAGCCCTTCTGCTGAGAAAAAAAACTTAATCTTTGTCAGTTCAGAATCCTCCTTTGTCCTGGGGTTTTGTCTGCATTCTGGAGGGTTTCCATGGTGCCAAAGCACAGGGATAGAGGTACCAATCCTGAAGTCAACCACAGATTTGACAGATGATAGATGGTCATCTCTGCTTGTTCTTCCAGTATTGGTATACTCAGGTGGTTTCTAATTGTCCCATAGTCCCAACCACAGGGCCTCCATGGCTCTCTATGCCACATCTGTGTCATGCCTGGTTCTCGGTAAACATACAACTGCTCTCCTGCCCCACAGTGAGGGGAATCTGTGATGCTCTCCCAGCCCCATCTGCCTAGACACACCACCTGGACTTTTCCTTCTCTCCTATCATAATCAGGCTGATGGGGTTGCTGGGAGTGGAGGTGGGGTGGATAGGAGAAGCCTATTCAAACTGCCAGGGCTAATGGTCTAGAAGAGGGGTACAGAGTTTCACTAGGCTGAATGTCAACATAAATTCACCCTTGCTGGAGGAATCCCCAAAAAAGTTTTACCAGGCCATGAGCCAACTCTTGGCAGCCCAAGGCACCACAGAGGAATTCTGAGATCAAGCTGTTTCCCAGGTTCTACCTAAGAAAAGAGATGTGGGTCCCTCTACTCTTGCATGCCCAAATCTGTCTTTTCTTTATCATTCCACCCCAGTCTCTGCTGGAGGGAGTTAGAGGTAGAGCTGTTCATCAAGTGCAATCCTCAGCTAAGCTCTCCTTAGTTCCCTCCAGCTCTCTCCATTACAAGACATGTGTAGTATAGAAAACAAAGACAGGATTGAGAAAATAAGAAACATCTTCTTTCTTCTCTCTCCTCCAGGGCCTGGAGATTCTGGCTAGATAAAGGAAGGGGGTGATAGCCTTGGAGAGGCAGAGTGGCTCAGGGTTTTGTACTGCAATAGGTGGGGTCATTAGTGCTTTGAAATGCATTTCTAATTTGTCTGGAATCTTTCTTCTTCTCTTTTTTATTCTATCAGGAATTTCCGATTTTTCTCTTTTCTTTCTTAAATGGACAAGTCTGTGTGTGGCCCAAAGGAGAAGAAAGAGGGAACTTGAGACCTGGACCTTCAAATTTCTTTCTAAATTCTCCTGACATGTCACCAGGGAGGAAAAGGAAGAAGGGATTAAACTGAACGTTTATCTTTGGGAATGCTGAGCACAAGAGACTGAATACAAAAAGGCCCGCTGTTTCTTCTTAACTGACGATCGAACCCTGGGGGTAACTGAGCCCAGAAATAATAAGGGTCACCATCAGTGTCAGTGATTCATACAGCTGAGTACCGAGTCAGGTAGCCAAGAATGGAATAACCACTCAGAGATTGGGTGAAGACCTTTTAAATGACACTAAACTATCTGTCAGAATAAAATTTTACCGGCTTTGCAAATATTCAAAATTCGAAGTAGACTAGAAACATGTGAGGATTTACCACAGAATGCTAAAAGTAGATATATTTTGTCAAATCATGAGTTACATTCAGGTAGTCCCCAGGGTCAATATCAGGCCTGAAAATCAGACTTTATATTAATTCTAGTTGGAAAACTCACCTATTTGGGTATCAGACCTTCACTCCACTTGGCAATGAGAGAATCTGCTTTCCCAGATCAAATTGGATCCCTAACCCGCCACTGAGCTGTCCTGAATCCATAGATGGCCTCAGAATTTTCAGATGACCTGAGAATGGCTGAAACAGGAGGGTGCTCTTGTCTTAGTCAAAGAGGATGCTGTGAGTGCAGCCTGGTCCAGATGTGATAGAGACACGTGACCAGAAAAAAAGAACTGGGAGACAGAAATAACCCAAGATAGTGTTAATGATATACAAGGATGAAGAAGACACATTGAAAAACAATTTCTATAAAAGTTATATGTGGTTCTGAGGGATGAATAGCACTTTCATGGGAATATATAAACCTGTGGGTCAAACGTCCAACGCATACTCCCAGAAGGAATTAGGGATGTTTCACCTAAAAAAAAAATCCACGAAAATAACTTTAAGCTGTTTCATCTAGCCAAAGTAGTCAAAATAAGATCAATGAGTAAAAGCTACAGGAAGATGGATTTTAAGGACACATAAGGTAAAATGTTTTACGAACTGAAAGACAGAATGGGTCACCTTTGGAACATATATAATAAAATGATTAAGAGCACAGGTCTGACAGTCAAAAAACATGGATTTGAATCTTGAAGTTGTGTTACTCAGCTTCTCTGGGCCTCTCTTTTCTCACCTGAAAACCATGGATAATCATAGTATATACTTCCCCAGAACACCAAAGGATTAATATGGTAATGCATACATAGCACTCAGTGCCTGGCACGTAAGACTCAAGACATGGAAGCTGTTAATATTGCTGATTTCCTATTAATAACTCACATAAAGTAGATGAAATTAATTGTGTCCACTAGCAAGGGAAGCCTCAAAACATGCACATCAGTGCAGTGTACCTCTCCATCCTGCCCATGTGATGTGGAACCATGTAGCCCAACACAATAAACCAGACAGATCAATAAAGTTAAAACAAGAATTCCCACATGAGGTAATGCAGGGGGAAAAGCCCCATCAAATTGGATTATGACATAAAGGGCCTTTGTGTGCATGTTGAAAATATCTGTAAGTGATTTTATATGACCTGAAGCAGAATACCAAGGGCCAGTGATTACATAAATAATAGAGCAGGAAGATAGCATAGAGTATTTAACGTTATTCAAGACAATGAGTAAGCATAAAGCTGCCATTTGAGAGGAGAGTGTCTTAGCCAATTCTCTAAGGAATTGATTAGCGGATCTTTTGATTTACTTGAAACACTTGGTCAAACCGCTTTTAGAAAGATAAACACAACTGTCTCAGCCGGAGACTTAAAGCTAAGCTGTCTTGAATGAAGTAAGAACTCACAGCACATTTCATGGCCTATTATTTGGTCTGAAAGATTGTTTTTATTAGGTGAGTATCAAAAGAATGCTTCCTGGATTAGCACAGGAGAGGAAAGACATTTAGATCATTTTCATTGTTCGCATAAATACTCAAAAACAAATTAAAGTTCCAGATGATCCTAGACAGGATGCAAAAACCCTGCAAGGAAAATAGAATTTAATCTTATTCAAAGTGTGAAAACCTCCATCCCACTGATAACCTTTTTATGTAATCATCGGTTCAACTACAAAGAACTCGAAATCCTAGAAATGGAACCGAGGATCTCAGGTTAAGCAGTCCACATGGAGCCTTTTGGGTATGAAACGGTCACGTTGTTACCAGGAGCAAAGAAAAAAGTGCCTCTGCTCCATTCCCGCCACAGCCCCGTCCCTCCTTCATGCTCGCAGCAGGGCCGGGGCTCTCCTGATCTGATTCCTGCTGGTTCAGCTCCTAATGGCCTTCCTCAATTCCTGTCTTTTCGCTTTTGGCTGACACAGCAAAGGCGCAGGGAAGAGGTCTGCAGTGTAGCAGGAGTCAGAGACTCGAAACAAAGAAGGCTCATTTATTATTTATTTATTTGTTTGTTTGTTTCTTTATTTGCAATTCTCTCCGTCCAATGGTCAAGGATTTCAGTGGCTGGCACCTAGGAAAGGCACTGGAACAAATCAATCTTCAGTGACCTCAGGGATCACAGGGCACTGGATAATAAGTAGTAAGTCTTTGTGAAGAACGACTCCTGTCTAAAAGAAGGGTTTGTGCCAAGCACAGCTGAAGACAGGTAGGAAGGCCTAACAAAAATATTAACGCCTTGACTCCAGTACACCAATATACTATTCTGGATTCTCTTCCAGTTGACTGTGTCATCAACGCGCTTCAGAAGGGTCGTTGGGAATATTTTCTGATGCAGGCCAAAGGTTGTGCCCAAAGAAATGAATTCATGAGAGGACCTTGCATGAGAAATTACCTTGTGAATCTGAAGCCTTCGTGAAAGTTAGGTTATAAAATTTAGGCTCTTAGGAGGATTAGGTTTCATCAGAAAATTGTGGTTCAATATGGACAAGAATATTCACATTAATAATATTGTTTACACTGAAGTATATGGTAAATAGGGTTTTATGTTTCCCTTTCTAGAGATTATTTGAAGTACCAGAGGCTATCATATGCTTTTAGTTTCTTACAGAATAAAATCTTGTCTTCCCAGCCTGATACACAGGCCACTTATGATCAAGCCCCAGACTATCCTTCAAGCTGCATCTTTTCCCTACAACTTCCAAACCCTTTACTGCAGCCACACAGAAATATTTCCTTTGTATTCACTGATTCATTTACTGATTCATATACTCATCATTCATTCAACATACACATAGAATCTCATTTATTTATTGAAACAAGATTATAAGCTGGGCAGAGCGTATATTATCATTCCTCCCACAGCAGGGACATGGATGCTCTGTTAAGACATTTGAACTTAATTCCTGAAGGACACGGAGATTCCACAAAGGGCACAAGGATTCAAGGTGCTTTTGTCATGGAACTGACTTGCTCTGATTTTTATTTTGGAAAGAGAACCCTGGAGGCTTTAGAGTAGGTGGGGTACAGTAGGGTTGATAGTGGACACAGAGGATATTGTAATGATCCAAGCAAGAAATTATAAGAGTCTAAAAGAATCCTGTGGTGGTGGAGATGGAGAAATATGAAACCAATATGAGAGACCTCTAGGAGGTAAAGCAATGGAGGGCTTGGTGGCATTGAAAAAGGAAGTGAGGGAGAAGAAGGGTCAAAGGGGAGACCTGGTCTTCTGGCTCCAGTGACTAGATAATGGTGGTGCCACTAACTGAAATGGGAAGTACAGGAAAAGCAGGTTTATGGGGAAGGTGAACATTATACTCCTACGTGTTTTGTTTTTGGCACTGTGTGACATCCAGGTTGAGATGCCATCAGGCTGTTTTTAGCATGTGAATCTGGGCTCTTCTGAATGAAAATATAAAAAACGGATTAATATAAAGTGTATATTTTGTTCTGTTTCTATTCTTCCCTTTTACTTTCACCTGACTGACAGAAGACTTTAAGCACTAAAATCTTTTTAACACCAACTTAGAAGTATTTGTGAGATACAAAAATATAGGCAGTGTTGCTGAGTGAGTAAACTGGCACAGCCTTCCAGAAAGGGCAATTTAGCAGCATGAGTCTCAGTTAAAATTATGCCCATCTTACGTGGAAGATTTGTAAAAGAAAAAAAGGCACAGTGGTTTGCAGCTCCAGTCAAAAAGTGGAGTCTATTTCTTTACCCCTTGAATCCGGGCCATAGAACTTGCTTTGGCCAATGGGACGTTAGAAAACATGACCAAAGCAGAGGAGAGAAAAGTGTTTGCCCTCTCTTACTGGTGGGAAACCTTCCGCCAGCACATGAACAAGCCCAGGCTAGCTTCCCAGGCAGGGTAGAGAGAAGCCCCAGACCCCCAGTCACCTCAGCCATCTCAGCTAACTTGGCCATCTCATCTGTGCTAAGTGAGGTGCTGGACATCCTAGAATGTCGTTTCTTGACCTTGGCACTATTGACATTTGCAGCCAGATAGTTTTGTTGTGGGAGCTATCCTGTGCATCACAAGACGTTTAGCAGCAGCTCTGGCCTTACCCACTAGATGCCAGTAGCACTCCTCCTTCCCCTCTGTGACAGACAGAAATGTCTCCAGACGTTGCCAAAAGTCCCCCTGGGGGGCAAAATCACCATTAGCTGAAAACCACTGGTCTAGACCATACTTACTATCACAAAAAGATGTTCATATTTTTTTTTGTAATAGTAGAAGCAACATTTACTATGTGCTTATTATGTCAAATACACTATGGCATATTTTATGTGGATTATGTCACGTAACTCATATCAAAGGATAAGAGATAGGTATTATTATCATTTATATTTTACAGATTAGGGAATGAAGGACAGAAAGGTTAAATATCATGCCCTAGTTTACCTAGCTAGTAAGTAGTAAAGTAGGAATTTGAATTCAGACAGTCTGTTTCTAATATAACTCACTTACCTGCCATTCAATTGTGACTTCTCATTACATATTAAAATCAGGTTATAGAAGAATATATGTACTGTGATATCATTTTTTTTTTAAATGAGGAGAACTATATGTATGCATAAAGAGAGTCTGCAAGGATATACATCAAAATGTGAACAGTGGTTATCACCAATGCATGTTGGAATTACATTCTTTATCTCTAAATTAAAAAATAAACATCTTCCTGCCTTCAGGGGGTGAGGAGTAAGTCGAAAAGAGTAACATATGTACAAAATAGCTATAAAGCAAAAATGAAAATGAAATGAACACTAGCAGAAGTAGAAATGTAACATGAAAAATTAAATAGAGAATGATTATTTCTGATTAGAAGCATCTGAAAAGGTGGGGGAACATTTTGGTAAGCCCTGAAGGATTGTTAAAACTTTGACAAGTGCACATGGGACAAGAAGGTCTAAGACATGGAGCAGGAATATGCAGAGCATGCTTGTTGAAAGGTGAGAAGTCTGATGCAGCTTGAGAAGTAGGAGATAGGAAGAAGGGAAGAGAGTCTGGGGCTTGATATTGGAGAATATTGAGAATGAAGAGCTTAGACTTCATGCTGAGCTACTACTCACTGTTGAGGAATGGTGTGATAATGATTAGAGATGCATTCCAGATACATAGATGATTGGATGATTGATACATCAGGCAGTAGTTACAAATAATTAGAAGTTACTAATTAGTTACAAATAATTGGAGGGAATGGGGACAAGAGACCATTTAGGATATGAATGAAAAAGTATAGGCAAAATGATTACAGCTTTAACTAGGACAGCAGCAAAAAAACAGAAACAATACTGAGCACGGTAGAGAGCAGAGAATGGAAGCTCATCGACATCGGCATTTAAGGGAAGATGGAGTAAGATAAGCTAGAAAAGTAGACTGGAAATAAGAAGCCACAGGGACAAAAGGAAAACTATGAAAGGACAATGTCCAGGAAGCCCTGGGAGGAGATGAAGTGAATCTAGAATGACAATAGAGTTTGGACAAAACATTCGCTTGACAAACAGAAGGCGAAGGAGGCCAGGTTAGAGTCGAGAGATGGGAAAAGAGGAGCAGAGGCTGTGAGATGAAAGGCTGAGAGGTGGTGGTCACACAAAGGTTTCATAATTTCAGGTTTTTGAGGTGGGAACAGTTCTAGTTTGTCTAGGATCAGTTGGCGCTGCCATTAGTAGGCACCAACTTGGACTAATTTGACTCTTATAAATATTGTTTTTTATTAAGTTGACATGACCGCTAGAGAGACCGACACAGACACCTGATGCACTCACTGGGTACTCTCCATTATCCCTCCGCCCTCTCCTGGGTCCTTCTATCCTACTCCACATACTCGCATGTTTGCCTATAATAGCCCCTATTCCAGATGCTGCCCCTTCATGTTTGGTTTTGTCAGGAAAAAATAAATAGCAGAAAACACAACACCTACTCATTTGGGAACTCTTCCTCATAGATGTCTGGATGTCAAAAACTAGAGCCAAACCCTTCTTGGAAAGCTCAAATGCACAATTTTTACTACTTTTCTGTCTTTTATACTCATGACTTCATATTTAAAATGCAACCTGTTCCATGACTCCCCTTCACCTCTCAGAGTAGACAGAAAACTTTCTCAATACATGTATTTTTTTTTTCCAAAAAAGACACTGAGGAAGATTCAAATCAATTTGGAGATCACAGAATCACAGATCCTGGAATTTCCTAGAAGCTCCTGTTATGGCTGTTTGGGCATAATAAACTCAAAAGAGAACTGCTTTCAGTTACTATCTCACGTAAAAAAAAAAAAATCAAGGCTTTTACTAGAAGCATCACTCTTTAATGTATAGATATATATACATGTATATACTGACTATTTGCATTTCCTCTAAGGTTCTTGTTCATACACTTTGCTTATATTACTATTGCCTGTTTATTATTTTGTAGTGCTCTTTGATAGTATGTTTACTAACCATTGTCTGCCATATGTACTACTGTGATTTTCCATGTTTTAAGGCTTCATTGTCCACAGGTCTAGTGAATGGCCATCCTCTGGACAAGGGCTCTGAGTCAAGATTTTTCCTGGCCTCTGAGGATCTGTGGCTACTGAAGTATGAGTATTCAATGAAAATGCATTAGGAGATATGCATGCTTCCTATTATAAAATCAATGCTTCTATGAATCCCCCTGAAACGAGAGAGCATCACATTAATCTTTATACTTTACCTAAAGAAAAGGAAGCCTTTTCCTGGAAAAGGATCTCTAGTTTATTGTGATTTACTATCTCATTGTAAGCCCCATTTTTTCTGGATTGCCTTACATCCTAAAGTGGTGTATTCTTCTCTGATACCTTGTAGGAATATACAAGAGACTCAGTAAGAAATTTACACAGTTTCTGAGAGGCCCAAGGGCTCTCGGATCCCTGTGGCTTTTAATTAGCTCAGGGTTGGCCTGGTGCATTCTATCTCAAATGCTCACTGGATCAAGGATTTGCTGTCTTATGTCTATGCCTTTTGTCTTCCCAATGAAATGATAAGCTCAGTTGTCACTTTTCATTTTGCTTTTCAGGAGTCCCAGTGTTTTCTTGGACACAGAACAAGGCTATTTGGCATCTCTCCCTGTGAGTAATGATCTATTTATGGACTAGTTTCTCTGGCACATTTCTCCTGACATAGTTCTCAAGACACAGAAAAAGAAGAAATGAAGTTGGGCCAAATGGCACCTGAGCATGGCAAACGGGATGAAGGCGCAGGTGAGTCAATCAGTGAGTCAACACATTTTTGTGGAGCTTCATCCATAGACTAGGCTGGGGTCCACCTGCTAGTATGGTGTAATTTGAAAACCACAAGACTCACGTAAGCTAAAACACGTTCTTTAACATTAAAGATTCAGCTTCTAAAGATCTTAGCAATATCTTAGCCATGATCAGTAGCCTGAGAAAAAGAAACATGGCGGGAATCAAAAGGGGCAAGAAGAAACAGAAATTGAAGGGCTGCTCAAAGAGAAGCAGCTGTTCAAGACAGACTACAGTCACAGATGTGTTTGGAGACAGAATTGACCTACAGCATGAGCATTATAAACATGTATTTTAAAAGGCACAAGTACTGAACATTCAATGGTAAGGAAATCATATGGGTTCAGACCTGAGAGTAGATTCGTGCCAACTACAATGACGCTGAAAATGAAAAGAGAGAGAAATTGAAGTGATACCATTGTAAGAGTACAATGGAAACTTCTTGGGCTGATGAAGGAAGGGAAGGTGTGTTCCTCACACAATCCATAGAATAGACACCACAGCGAGGCAGAGCTCGGGTGGAGGACGGATAGCTACTAACTGGCTAAAAGACAATTTTCTTGACACAGTGCTCAGATACACCCATAACATCCTTTCTGTGATCTCGTTTCTCAATGGGCATATGAAGTCACTAGATAAGATGACTACTGTGTAACTAATTCTGATCACAGCAATGTGGAAGTGTGGGAAATATCCTCAAAACAGTCACATGAGAGTTCACGATAGCCAAGGAGGAATATTGCAGGGACTTCCTAGAAGAAAGGAGCAAAAATCCCTTAAGCTAAAAATCTAGAACTGGCTAAAAGGACTAAGTGTATGTGTGTGAGAGGAGGGGAATCTCAGAGTAAAAATAAGACTCAAAAAACTATAAATGATTCTGCTGAGGAAGAAAAGATGAGCTACATAGAGAGACCATGTGACTACAGAAGGAGGGGTTTTCAGTGAGTCCCGCTTGAAAGATCATATACTAAAGAGGACAGATAACCAAGATAAATGCATTAAAATAAAATAATTACAAGGAGTTGTGACAGGTAACAGCAAAAGTAAACTAAAGGAACTGAGGGTTGAGAAAATGTTGGGAGATAAAAAGAGGTTTTATTGGGTTTTATAAGAATAAAAGGGATAAAGAAGAATAGAGGCAGATGATGGAGAAGAAACGATGGAATCTGGCAATTTGGTGCCCTTCAACAGGGATGTGGGGGAAGTATGGATGCAAAGATGTCTGGGGGAGAGAGTGGGGGTCTTACATCAGGGGTCAGCAGCAAGGAATGTCTAAAATGGGCAAGAGAGTAGACAGACAAAACCAAGGGAGAAAAGGGGCAGAAACCTGGAGAAAACCTGGGGAAATGTCAGAGTAGAAATTATCCTGGGTGAAGTCCATACAGAACAACTGATAAGGTTTAGTTTGTGCTTAGTGGGCCCTCAATGCAATACACTTACAGACACATACATGCCTAAGAAAGCATATGTTACATTTTGTAGGAATAAATCAATGTTGGTTAGTTAATAGGAATTTCTGTAATGTTGGAAGAACTTGTAATTTGTTGTTGGTTTTTAATGTCTGGACCTGAAGGATGTTGCTGATATTTTTGTAATCCAAGACCAAGGAAAGGGGAAAGGCAACTGACATTTACAGAGAATAAATAATGTGCCAGAGATTTACAGACAGATCAGATATCCCTTGAAACAATCATATGAGGTAGGTGTTGTGAGCCCATTTTTAGAGGAAGAAATTGAAAGTCAGAGAGGTTAAATATCCCATTAACTCATCAAAGCAAGTAGATCAGAACTGAAAATCATCTGTTGGATTCCAGAGACCAGGTTCTTCCCACTGGGCAGTACAGGATATTACGAACTTCAAGTATCAGGCGGCATCATCACTTACGGCTTGCACAGCTTTGGAGCCAGCCTCTTATCTGACCCTATCTTGCTAAAATATGCTTCTTTAGAATGATCATTTGTAATCTGTAATCCAGGGCATTTCTGACTCATTCTCTCCCTACCTATTGCCAGTTAGGCATCTAGCTTCCAACTCTCCGAAGCGCAGAATCATTCTATTCATTCATTGCTCTTTTGGTTCACTTACTCATTCACTTCCATTCGCTGACTCATTACACTTCCATGTATTCACCAAAGATTTACTGCATACTTAAATATGTCTAATAAATCAAAGAATAGGAATGTGTCCAGTTTCAACTACTGCCTAACTGTCAAGATCTCGATCAGCCTGTTTAGATTCAATCTGGATTATTCATCCAGTTGAATTTTCTTGGTGATTTTGGTCAAAATAGTTTGCTCCAACTTTGCAGAGGTAGAGGGCATTGGGACCCTTCCTTTAGAATTGAGTTTGGTACTTTCAAACTACACAGCTATGTCTGGCAAGGCCTTGGTGCTTCTACTTTAGGTAAGTGTGAAATAGCTGATACCTTCTGGATCAGTTCAGACCTCTGCTCCCTAGACCCTTTCCATTTTCCTTTTTGTGCAGGCAACACTCCTCTCCACCCATCTACAGTTTTAAAATAAAAGCTGAGAACCTTCTCCACTTCTCTGGGTAATCTCAGACACTCTTCATATTAAAAAGGGAAGATAGTAAGCATAAAACTTAATAGGCTTAGGTAAGTAATTCTGGGCAAATTAGGTAAAGTGATTCCCTGTATGAATGCCAAGCATGTACTATATTTACCATAGAACACTTTCTAGTTATATCAAAGAGAAACACATCTGAACCTAAGGTGATTTCTATCCTCAGCCAGCACATGCATTTCCATCTGCTTCAGGCTACACACTTTGGTTTTCAATTGACAAATGAACAACAAAAATTTGAGCCCCACATTGCTGTAAAACAATGGGGCTGAATGAGTAATGTTTTAATAACAAATACTTGTGCAGAATTTTAGAATTCTCCCTCCGATACATTACCTCAAAACAATCCTTTTTGAGTCACGCTTGTCTTCATTTTAAAAATGAAGCAATTAAATCTCAGAGGAGTTAAGACAATTCTAAGCTACACAGTGAGTAAGCCACACAGACAAGGCTCAGACTCATCTTTTGACTGAAATGTCACACTCTTTACAATACATTCCACTATTTCTAAATGATCTCTATGTTCTCTTTCAGGGGGGACACATATGAACTGCTAAGTTGCCTGGAGGATCATGGGCAGGTCTTGCATTAGGGGTCCACAGCAAAGGCTGTCTGAAATGGGCAAGAAAGTAGACAAAGACAAATGTAAGGGAAAAGTGGCTCTGGAGAAAAGGGGCAGAAGACGGAGGAAATGTCAGAGGAGAGATTATCCTGTGTGAAGTCCACACAGGGTGATCGATAAGGTGAAGTTTGTGTTTCATCTCCTATAATAATGGAACTTTCTTTTGGTCAACAGTGTTATCACCTAAGTTATAGCAGTTTCCTAAACTCAAACCAAGAAATAATTCAGAATTACTTTTGAAGAGAAATAAAAGGTTCTCAAGTTTCTTGCTGTGGTTCTGGATGTTCAGTAGCAGGTTTATCTGAAAGCTGAATCTGTCTTGAAGGTAACTCACCATTATTTTCAGGATGAGGGGAGTGGGGAATTTAGCACCTGGGAGAGAAAAATGACACAAAAGTCTTAGTGGGTAAATATTCTCTTTGCCACAGAAGGATGTGGTAGATCAGAAAAATTCCTGGATAGAAAGTATTCTTGGTGTGATCCATACATCCTTTCTGAAGGAACCAGAAGAAAAAGAGGCCCGAGTCTCCTAAACTGTCTTCTTGGATCAACAACAAAGAATCCTGAATTGAAGGAAAGGTAGAGGAACAAAGACCTGCAGCTAAGGTGAGAGTCTGGGTAGAAGAGGAGAAAGATAACTCTTGGATGAAGGCTCATCCTTTGGTGAAAGACCATATGTGGGATTCTCTCCTCCATATGCCCTACTTGGAAAAGCTATTAATTATTTCATAAATTATGATTTATTCCCAAGTGACTTTAACCTTCTTGTAATGTAAGTGAATTCATTCACCCAGTTCTGAATGATTAAATAATGTCTCTTCTCTCAGTTCCTCTATAAATTCTATTTTCTCTAGAGGTTAGAGAAATTATAGAGAAACTATAGAAGTTAGCTTTTCACCATTTGCTTCCAGACTTGCTTTTCCTGGAGACTTTTATGAAAGGGGACACATTTTAAGGGTACAGGTCATCATATTCTCTTTTAATATGGTTAAACTCTGCAAGAAGTTTACATTTCCTTTTAATCAGTTTGGTAAGTTTCTTCCATGTAGCTGGTATTTAAGAGTATGAAAACTTCCGCTCAGAGCAAGAGAACCATAAAACATCCAATAATTGTTCTCCAAAGCTTGTTTCCAGGCAACACTGTCACACCTTATATGGCTTCCCCAAGAGAAACTCTGGGCACAATTTTGGGTAGTCTACAGCTTTTGCATAGCCCCAAAGTCCTCCACAAAACTGCTTCACAGGGTTGCCATACCCCAGATCACACAGACCACAACAAACTATGCTGAACACCTGTCAGCATTTCACCCAGAACCAAACCTACTAACCAGAGGTAAACTCATATTCAAAGATCTCAAGAGAGCTAGATTTCCTACACGAATTTACATTTCCTTAATAATGGATCATATATAGAGATACGAAGGTATATGTGCTAAGTGTTTTTAGTTTTCCATGGGCATTTTCTTACCCTGATTCCTTAATCTGGGTCCAATTTGTTTATTTTGTTGAAGCACTATGCAAATGAGTCTTTATATAAAATGGGGTTTTATTTCTATGGGTGCCACTTAACTGCATCTTCTTCCACATGAATTGTACCCCTTAACCTGGCCATCTTTCCCCATGTAGACAGAGTGAGGCAGAATTCAGCTCAAGTTGGAAGAATGTTTTAATATTTCAAGGTCTCACAGTGAAATGGACTCTTATGCATAAGTAGGCTCCCTGGCATGTGCCCAAACTACCAGAGTCCCATGTGCCTGATAGCCAATGACTGCAGCTGAAACACCTCTGCCTCATTCAGAGGAATCCTCTAGGACCAAGCCCCAGCCTGAGCCCCCGTTGTCACTGTGAATTTGTAGATCTGCCTGCTCTGGGTCTCTGGAGCTATCTTACATCTTCAGATGTTCTCTTGCTCTCCTGTCTTTCAGATCTAGTGATTGCTACCGGCTTCTTGGATGCACTCTCAAAACGCTAATTATTTTTCCCTCTAGTTCATGTATTCAATAAATTTTAATTAAATTCATAGAACGTGACCTATTCCAGGTCTTTGAGATGTAATAATGGACAAAATATACAGAATCCCTCGTCTTGTGATGCTTCCATTTTAGTAGGAAGGGGCAGGTCACAAACATGTAAACATACATATGAAAAGTAAGGAGGTTATCAGTACTAATGAAGAACATAAATCAGAGTAAAGAGTTAAAGAATAATGGGCAGGGTGTTTTAGACAGAGTTATCACAGAAGGCCTGTCTGATGACACTCGAGCAGAGGGATGACGTGGTGGGAAAGGGAGACATGCATATTTCTGCAGAGCAGGCAACCCAGACTGAGCGAACAGCAAGTACAAAGACACTGTGGTGAAAGTATTCTTTGGGGTGCTTGATAAACATCAAGGTTACCGTCTCTGCTCTAGCTCCCTGGATCCTGGCCAAGCACAGCTCAGGCCCAATCAGTGTCTATCTTGGGTACACACATTGGGTCATAAACAGGGGGAAGGAGTGGAGCCCTGGTGCCAAAAAGCAGATGCTGGACATCTTGTTATGGGGTGTGAAAGGAGATACCCCAGCACTGAGTGGGTGGCTGGGATTCGTATTGCTCACACCTCAGTTCTGTGATTCTGTGCAAGCATTTATATGTGTCTATGTCCAGGTAACCTACCAGTACAACTAAGGAAAATGAGACTTAAAATATGCATTTAACCAATAGTCATAATGTTGTCCTCATGCTTGAGAAAGGCATACATTATCATCAATTCCCAAGAATTTTCATGAAAGTAGAATAATACAAAGAGGGCTGAGATTTAATTTTTAAAGTGGAGTTTTGATGTGTTGATCAAATTGCTTCATTTTCTCACCTCTTGCCATGCTTCTGAATTCTGCGGTTCATGGGTCAGTAGCGACTAAAGGTGGTATTCGGACAAAGACCTGACAAAGTTTTGGGGTTACCAGCATAAGGAACCATATTTTCAACTTGTTGGTTTAAGTCTTGATTTTTTTTTTAATAAAAAAAGGAGGTTACAGTTTAATGGAGAAAAGCGTGACAACCCAGTATTTTAAAGCTTCATATCCAAGTGGTTCTGAGGGCTATATAAGCTGTATGTCATATGAATATCATAAATAATGAATGATAATAACAGCTACAATTTCTTTAGTCCTTATTATGTTATAGACTCTATGTTAAGGCAAGTAATTTATTTGTTCCTTGTAAAATCTCTGTGGGTGGAGGGGTACTTTCGTATCTCCATCCTACAGATGAGAGATCTGAGACTTAACAAGACTGAGGGATTGGCCCCAACATCACAAAGCTAGTGAATGGCAGAGCTGGGGTTCGAACCCAGCTCCATCTGACTCCATAGTCCAAGCTCTTTGCTCACCACATGATCCTGCTTCCAGAGCAAGGAAAGATAATCAGAGTATTTAAGAATTGGAGTTTTCCTTATGCTTCCATCATAGAGAAAAATCATCAGTTAGTATAAGAAAGAGTTCATGACTTAAGCTGGCAGACAAAATGCATTTGTTGTGGAATTCATTCCTTAAGGTTCAAGATGGCAAGAAGCTAAATTGAAAATTTTCTGCCAATATGTTTATAGAAGAACACCCTCCCTAGGTAACACAGGCACCATATCGTCACAACATTACAATTGATTTTTGCCTAACTTTAGAGTGTTCTTCCAATGGGAGAACATCAGGCCATGAAGGAGAAGACGGAGTGCAGGTAGGGCTTAGGTGGGCAGGGAGGAGTGGGAAGACGGGGAGGCAATCTGCAGTAGCTTGTGGGCGACAGCATTTACATACAGCATGAGTTTCATTTTGCTAGGAATTTATTGCTCAAACTAGTGTTTTTGAATTCCCTAGAATCCTCTTCCTGTGTAGGAGCTGTTTTGCAGTCAGGTGTAATGGAATCAACACTGGCTTAATAGGCTGGAAACCAGCCTGTCTTTCCAGCCTCTCCAGCCACCAGTTGTGGGACCCTGGACAAGTCAACCTCAATGGACTTTGACTTTCTCATCTGGAAAAATAAGATGATTGAAACAGACTATCCCTTCCAGCAATTCTTTGAATCAAGGATAATTAATAGCTTTTACCATTCATCAAGTTCAAATTGAGTTCCCTCTTTATGTTATCTTTTGCTAGAATGTGAACTCTTCAAAAAGTACGTGGTATAAGTAGGTAGCTGCTAGAAGGAGCCCAGAAAATATTTATTTATGACTGTATCTAAAAAATATATATGAGAACAGATGGCCAAAAGACCCTAAAATATATCAGCTTTAAGATGGAAAGCAAAATTCATCGTTTTTATACACAGTAACATTTACCAAATGTTTATTAATCAAAGGAAATTGATTCCATTTGAAATTGTAGCTAAAAGTCAATGGCAAAATAAAATGTAAGGTATAATTCCACCTTCAAAAAAATATGTAAATGTTATCACATAAAAATAATTGGAAATACATACACCAAACAATTGACAGTGGTTTCCTGGGAAAGAATTTGGGGCAGAAATGTGAGTGATATTTACTTTCTACACCAGGCACTTCATCATATAAGCATTTTGTATACCATTATAGTACGTATATATAATTGTTTTAATTCATTTCTTAATTGCTAAAATACTTTAATTGCTCCAAACTAGCCTGGCCAGGAACTGCAAAAAACTAAACCCGAAAGATTTTCTCAAACCTAGAGATATTACCTTGCTTTTACACTGCAGAAAAAGAAACATAAGAGAGATAATGTTTTTTCCAGTTGATACAAGTGTGAATGAAAAGGTCTTCCTGTTTTTTTTCAGTTCCTATGACCCCCAGGAGAGAAGGCTGTGGGCCGATTATTAGAGCATTTGAGCGTGTGGGTTTGCCTGGAGCACAGGCTGGCAGACGGGAATGATGATAAAGCCAGCCCGGCTTTCAGAACTGCTGAGCTGAACAGCGGTCCTCTCACCCAGATATTATTCTTGTTAATTGTATCTGATTCCACTTAATTATATATTTCATTGAATTCAAATGTTGGCGGGGGGCAGGTCACTGTTCCACGCTACTCATCAGAAACCTCAATAAAAAGAGCACCCCAGAAACCCTTGACGGTCAGCCATGCAAATACATTCCCCTTCATTGTGACGGATTTGCTCCAGTAAATATGACCACCTTTTCTTCCGTAGCTGTGAGCATTTCTAGAATGCTTGATGCCATCATACCCAAAGAAAAAGTCCTTTCTAACATAACTGAGACAATATAAAATAAGGGCTTTCGTGTCATGTAAAAATGTATGAGATTCACACAGAGAGGTGTATTTATCTCCTACGTGTATGCATCTCTTTTCTCTGTTGTTGCTGATGAATGGAAAAAGATAAATGTACCAGATAAGGAGGAAATAACGGCAGGACTTGGAGCTGACTGTTCACTTCCCATCCAGTCAACGCTGACAAGCTGCTGAAGCCTGTCACCTAAGGGTTCACGGGTGGCGAGAAGTTTATGGGGTGATCTGAAACTCTAAGGCTTCGAGAGCCAAAAGGATTAAGCAGGGTGAGCACAGCCTTTGGATCTGGGTTTGAGTCCAGCTCTAGCTTTCAGAACTTGGGTAAGCTAATCCAGCTTTCTGACACTTGCTTGGCTCAGCTGTCAAATGGGGATATCACTACCTATTTTCCAGTGTGTTGCAGAAATTAATGAGATAATACATGTAAAGCCCCTACTATAGTCTATAGTAGTACCTTGCAGAGTACATACGAGATACCCACTCAAAATTACCTTCCTTAATCTCTTTTTCTCCTTTCCATCCATGCTCCTTTTCCCTACTTTCCTATTTTTCAGTTTTTTGGCAGCAATAGCCAACTTCTGTCATTCTCCCTTCTGACCTCAAATCTTCAAAACAGGCCAGCAGTGCCAAGACCAGCCAAGTTGATGCATGGAATAATTTTCTTCTCTTTTCTATCTTGGGTCTTGACAGAACTAAAAATTATGGTAGTAGAGAAACTACATGTAAATTTATAAATGAAGGAATTAGTCTGGATGATCTCTACATTTTCCTCCAGCTGTGAGGCAGAGAGATAAATATAACAGATGATAAGTAGATAGAGCTTTTATTCAGCTTTTATTTTTATCCTTTTGGCCTCGTTCTTACAATGTGAATATGTTTGCCCTGAAATATTTACTTGCAGCTCATACTGCCATGCTGAAAGGTGTTTCCTTAACTATGTTCAATGAGGCCCTTGCCATACACAGTGCTCCTGCATTCTCGAGCCAATGCTGGAAGGCCAGGAAGCATCCTGCGCTGAGACCAGGGTCAGTCCAGTGAGGCACTTGCATCAGGCGCAAAATGTAACGGGTGTAAAAATACTCAGTAATCAACATAAATAACATTTTTAATGCAATATTTTAAAAAATCATAATGCAAAGATTTGGTAATGAACAAAAATAAAAAAATTTTAAATAAAGACAGGAACCAACCCTGTACTTGCACAAACCTGGTCCTCACCCTGGGTAGAGACTGGGTCTGAAATCAGGAGGGGGGAGTTCTGGTCTCAGATCTGATACTACCCAGCTAACGTAAGCAGTGTCCTCAGGCAAGTCTCTGCACTTCTTTAGTTCTTGGTTCCCTCATCTCATTTCACTTGAAAATCTGATTAGATAACTTCCAATGAACCTTTAAACCTGAAAATTCTATGATTTTCTATAACATGAAACTGCATTATTTGGGGCACCATCAATGACTCAAAAGGGTACGATTGATTCATTCAATCATTCAATTAAAAACGTTTACCGAGCATTTACTATGTGCCAAGCACTACCTTAGGCATTGAACATACAAAATTGGGGACTACTGGAAGACAGAAAAAGGGAAGCCAACCTTAGTGTTAGAGGTCAACCTTCCCTAGAAAGTAACTTTTACCTAAAAACCCAAAGGAGTTAGTTAGGGAGAGGCAAGGATGGAATTCCAGAAGGAGGGAACAATGTGGCTAAAGACCTGAAGGTAAAAAGAAATATTTCATTGGAGTAACTGTAAGAATTTTAGTAGGGCTAAAACATTAATAGGACGGATGGGGCCAAAAAAGAAACAAAAGCAGTGTTTGATTACAGCACGGTAATAAAAGTATTTTCCCGAGTGCAATGCAAAGAACACTGGGTTCTGGGTCAGACCTGGGTTCCAGTCCTGGCACTGCTGCGAACTAGTGAGGTGATGGGGCTTCCATATCCACTGGGATTCTATTACAGTTTAGAACACACAACAAACTTTTCCATGAAAAGAGAAGGATTTAATTCCTAAGGAATGTTGTAAACCTCATATCTGAGATATTCAGAGTTTATATCCCTCAGTACCAAGAGGTGTTGTAATTAATACATGTAGTTATATCCCTGAAAACAATCTGGTAAACAGCTAAGTCCCTGTCGTGTGATGCCTGCGAGCCTGAGAAATGCAAGGACCAGCAAGCAAACTCTCTTCTTCTCCAGACAGGTGTGAAAAGTAGGTAACTGAGCAAACGTTGTTGGCAGACACTCCCAGCACATGTCTACTCCACCTAGGCTTATGACAGCCAGGCTGGTCAGCTCCTGCCATATTTGTGTCTGCTGATTTAATTTCTGCACTTAGGAAGACAAGGAGACTGCTATTTATAGCCAACCAAAAAGAATTTTTTAAATGAACACTTAAGCACACCATCTCTAGAGTCCTAAGCATAAAGTGAAAGCTTTATGGTTTTAACCTCGCTGTTGTCACACAAGATTCCTGCCATTTATTGAGCACTTACTCTGTGTCAAGCTTTACGAGTACTCATCTAATCTTCACAATCTTATGCAATGGGTTCTACTACAGTCTCCGTCTGACGAGCAGAGTTGGAAGCACAGAGAAGTAAACTGTGTGCCCAAAGTCTCACAGCTGATAAGTGGTGGAGCCAGAATTAAGAATTCAATTAATTCAGGATTCTGAATTAATTCAGGTTAAAAGCCTGTCTAACTCTAGAGTCTGTGCTCTCAACCACTGTGCTACATAAACAAGGAAGGCTCACCAGCCTGCATGCCCAAGTGGCACCGTTAGGGACAGGACTCAGAGGCTCTGTCAGTTTCCAGGACACTCAAGATCTGAATTCTCTGGGCTGCAGAAAGCACCTCAGTCATTTAGTTGTGGGAAGAAGAGCATCTTCAGTATCTGTCCCAAAATCCATCTGTCCCTGCTCTCAGGAAGAGGCACCCTTCCTCCTATCTCTCCACTGCTGCTCTCCTTTCCCACACCTTTTGTTCTCCTTAGACACTACCCCTTTCCATCTGCTCCCCCTTGATAAAAACTGCACTTGCAGCTCACTGTACCTTCCCCAATGGCCCTATAACTCTTTTCCGGGCCAGACTTCATAAATGACTGATAGGTACGCATTGCCTTTTTTTTTTTTTTTTTACCTTTTATTCCCCGCTGGACTCTCTGAAATATGGTTTCTGAGCACACTGCTGCACGAAGATTGCTTTCCTAATGGTCACCAGAAGGCTCCTTTTCATTGTCTTTTTCAGTTCTTCTACTTTCAATCTTTTCAACCTCTCCTCACTTAAAATCAGCCTGGTAATTTACACATCTGATGAAGGAGACAGCTTGTACAATTACGAAAATGGGCTTTGAGACCTGACTCTGACCTTTACCAGCCTGGTAACTAGGGACAAACTACTGGAACCTCTCTGCCTTAGCAGTCAAGTGGGAAAAGGAGCCTTGGGTGTTGTGGGGATTAAAGGAGATTCTACACATAGGCACTTACATAAGGCCGACCTTCGTTAGGATTACTTTGACCTTGGTTAGGATTGCTTCTAGTAAGTCTGACCACCCTTTCTCATGATTCCCTAAGGCTTTTACTCTCATGCCAGTTCTTTACCACCTTGTCTGAGTATTCCCTTCCTATGCTCTTTACTGGTGCTTGTTTCTTTCCTTAATTCCTAATTTTTGCTAAATGCTGAAATTTAGTCTTTGACTCTATGGTCTCCTGTTCTTCCCATCCTCTCCCGTAGTAAAAACAATAGTTGGCATTTATAGTGAAATCACTATATGCTGGGATCTGTACTAGTGCTTTCCAAGATGTTCCAGTGATGCCCCAAAATCTATTTCCCTAGAACACCATTGAACCTTTCACCCTCCCAAGCTAACCTCCCTCCCCATTTCTTGGCTACCATTCACCCAGCTACCAATGGTCAAACCAAAGTGCTTCTGCTTCACCCCCTGTAGTCAATCTGAAACCAAATTCTGACTATGCTTTCCTCCATTCTGATATCTCTTATTGGGATTTTTGGATTGGAACTCAATGTGTTTGGCCTTGGCTCAGTAAGGAATCTGGTTCCTAGGGCTGCACCATTAGTGATTGGAACGTGGGTGGTCTGGCCATCACCCCAGGATGCCAACATGCTATGAGCTCTTTGTATTTATTATTTTAGAGATGGGGTCTCACTCTGTTGCCAGGCTGGAAGGCAGTGACATGATCATAGCTCACCACAACCTCTAACTCCTGGGCTCAAGCAATTCTCCCCTCTCAGCCTCCCAAGTAGCTAGGACTACAGACATACACCACCATGCCAGGCTAATTTTTAAGTTTTTTTTTTGTAGTGACTGGTTCTCACTGTGTTGCACAGGCTGGTCTCAAACTCCTGGCCTGAAGTGATCCCCCCACTTCGGCTTCCCATAATCCTGGGATTATAGGCATGAGCCACCACACCTGGCATTATGAGCTCTTTAAATGAGATCATGTGTCTTAAGAACTCCCTGATCCAAATTATTTTTAAAGTTTTTGCAAAGTACATGAAATCAGCAAATTCTGACAAGGGGAAGGAAAAAGGGATTCACACCTTCTGCCAGCCTACTGTATATCATGAACTATGCTAAGTGACGTTGCTTCCAAGATGCAGTGATGATGTAATTTTTTTAAATAAAAAAATATGATGTCACAGTGCTATTTCCTAGGGGCACTTCTGAGTACAGTTCTTCTTCATATAGGTGGCTGAGAAAATGTGTTCTCATTTGATCTGTGGCCTCCCTGGAACATTTTATCACTGACCTCTGAACAGTTGATCACCTTGGAGAAATGGAAGTCATGACTGGATTTCTCATTCATTTATTTAATTATTCATTCAACAAATATTTATTGAGTTCCTACATCGTACCAGGCCTATGCTGAATGCTGGTGATGTGGCTGTGAATGCCTTATTATCACAATGCAGCAAAGAGCTACACAAGTGAATAGTGGGGAAGAAGACGGTGATAGGGAAGCACACAGAGGAAGCCCTTCTTGGATTAGCAGGCTTTACTTTCCTCACTTGTCTTTCAGATATATCTCCTCCTGTCCACCCCTATGGTCACCACCCTCATCATTTCACACCTATATTTCCACAATAAGCTCCCTGCCTCCAGTTTTGACCTCCACACTGTGGTCACAGTCATAATTCTCTAATGCAAATCTGATCAAGTGGCACAATTTCCCAGCCTTCTGCATAAAATTGAAGCTCCCTTGCTTGGGACAGTCCGTTCACACTTGATGGCTGTGTATTTCTCTGGTTTGATGTTATGCCACTCTGCAGAGTTAAGAACCCACATCTCTCACTGCAGCCACACAGAACTACTTCCAGTCCTCACAGAGGTTTTTTCCTGCCCGGAAGCCCTTCTCTTCTCCTTGTTAGTGTTCGATACTCTGTTTATGTCAACCTACCTAAAAAACTTTCTTGATCTTCTTAACCCTTTTGGAGTTGGATGACCTCCCTTTGTGTCTCTCTCTTAAAACACTCACTCTATAGCATTAGTTATTAATTAGTGTTGCGAGGTGCTGTTCACCTTCTGTGGCCCTAACCCCATGGGATGGCTTACAATAACCCTAGTTTTTCAGGCATTCTCAAATGTTTCCTCTGTCTGGAATGCCGTTTCTATCCTCTCCTACTTGGTAAAAGACTATTCATTTTTCAAGAATAACTCAGAGTTTACCTGCTCAAACACACCAGAGAAAGAAAAAAATCACTTTACGTGTCTATGCTATTGGCACTTGGTTTACCTTACAGTTATAACAGTTCATCAGATTGCGTCATAGTTAAATACCTATTTCCTCCTTGAGGACTGGGACCATTTTTTTACTTCTTTATTTTGGGTGGAAGGAGGCAGCAGGGCTGGGGGGACAATGAGCACCAGGCTCCAGCACATAAGTGCTCATGCACGTTTTCTGAGTGTTGAGAAAATCCAGAAGGAGGGATGGAGTACATAGCATACATGTTTAGGAGCTCATAGTACAATGTAAGTACAGATATATATTAACATATATCTCAATATATATATACAGCTAGCTCTGTACTATGTTCTACAACATGGTACAAAGCTATCCTCCTTTCTGACTACTTAATGTGTATTAGCCTTGTATGAACAACTAGACTATAAACACTTTGAGGGCCAGAACTACATTACACATTTTTATATGACCTCCAATACTAAATACAGAATGGGTGGTCAATAAGTACTTGTAAACAGAATCTGAAAGTAATCAAAATAAATTGATCTTGCAGATAAAAATATATTGTAACAGAACCAATAAAGAACTCTAATAAAAAGAAAAATTAATCTCGATATTTTCTTGCCAAGATTTGCAAAGAAAATGATGAGAATGTTCACCATGAAACAAAAAGGACATATGCTTATAATTATATTTAAACCCCCTCTATGCCAATTTTAACTTGAAAATATTTCTGGAAAGGTCTTTACTCCACTAGTTATTTGAAAAATAAAGATACAATTTTCAGATTTCTATCTTACGGAATATCCTTAAAAATCATAAAATCCAAGCTGTTTCAATGATCACTGTCCCCTTCCCCATTCTCTCTTTTCCCTTTCTTTTCTTTCTCAAAAACATCTTTACCCTTTTTTACACTGACTTAGAAGTCAAGGTATCTTTCATCTATGAACTTTCCCAATTAATCTCATGTATATCATGCTTTCTCCCACTTGAATGAAGTCACCAAATGTTAAAAACACAAAAGGTCCCCATTCCAAGGAGCAGCACAGAGGCCATCCCCACCTGTCATCTCAAAGTGAAGAGAGTTCCTCTGATGACGGGTAGTCATCAGTGCTGCGTCTGAACTTCCAGTGTTTACTTCTGTCAGCATCGGCTTCGTCCCAGGTTCCCCACACATTTCTCTTAAAAATCCAAGGTTCCAGGCACCGAAGAGCCAAAAATATACCTGTCCCCCCATCCCACCTTCCAGGTACAAACAACATATCAAGATGGAGAAACTTTCACACTTTCTAGACCTAAAGAACTAATTTGTGATTGTGCTAAAGGTTATACCAGGAAGAATCAAGTCTTTTATACTCCAGATGTGGCATTCCAGACGTCTCCAAGCTAGAGTCCCACCCGATGAACAGGAGCTGCTAACCACACAAACAGGAGAAGACACACATGGATTCAGGGAAGACTGTAGAGTACCTCCCCTCCAATCTCCTCTTGTCTTAACTGGCCTCTAGTCACACCTCTCCTAGATGACCATTTTCTGTCCCTCTTCCACTTCCCTTTGTCCCAGTCCCGGACTCCTCACACGCTGACCCAGTCTCAGCTGTTCCAAAGGGCCGTTAGATTTGAGGCTTTTCCCAGGTGCAGCAGGCGCTCTGCACTCTGAGATCGCCTCCCAATGGGGCTAGCATTTGGGGGAATCCTTTTCTCGGAACCTTTTCCTTTGGGCGGAAGATATATTCTGAACGGTGCCTGTCCACTGGCTAGATACCAGATGGTAGAGAATCTCTCCCACGAAAGACGTTGAAAAGAAAAACGATATCTCCACAAAGAAAAATAATATCCTAGAGTCCTCCACATATTCCACACGTGTGTGTGTGTCATAAAACCCCAAGGCAAAAATAAAGTCCCCGCTTGCCCCTGCCGCTGCCACCACTGCAGCCCCTATCCAGCTCCCAGAGCTGCCGCGGTGCTGTGCGTGAAGACAGCACCTTCCCCTGGGAGGAGAGATCCTGGCGCCCAGTGTTTCTAGGAGGTGATTATGACAAGCCTTTCAGTAACTCATCATTCATCTCTGCACTGACCCGAGCCTCACCCCGGCGCCTTTGGCACTGACGCTGAATGAGAAAGGCTGCCCCTCCAATTTTCCAGGTGACACCCCCCCTCCACACACACACACACACACACTCTACTATGCGCATGGGGCGCAGGTGGGGGTGAAACGGAAGGATGGCAGATACCCACGCCTGAGGGAAAATCAGTGTCAATGCTTACAGCTGGGGGTGAGAAATCCCAACCCCGCCCGGGTGGGAGGACTTGGCATCAGCTACCTGCAGGGCGCCCCCGCCTGCACGCCCGCCCACGGGCGCCGGCTCGCGTCGCAGCCCGGAATGCAGTCAGGACGGTGCAACGGGACAGAGGGAGCCTCCACGCCCCCTTTGTCTCCACGTTTCCCAAATGACACCGGAGGAAAGTTTACGAGCAGGGAGGGGGGAGCTTTCTACTGGGTCAATCTGACACCTCGCAGGAGGCGACCCTCCCTAGGTCCACCCCCCTCTCTATGCACAGCCCCGGCGCCGCCTTCATCTGCACCTCGAAACCCACAAGCCAAGCTTGGGCCACCTGCGCCGCCGCGTCGCTCCGGGAACCTGTTCCCAGCTGCCGGGGCGCAGCGACGTCCCGGAGCGGCCCTCGGCTGCGGACGCCGCACTCACCTCCGGCAGCGGAGCGTCCGCCCGTGCGCCCTACTGGGCCGTCCAGCTCCCGGCAGCGAGGTGCATTCAGACAGCGGCTGGCGACACGCTCCCTGGGCGCTGCTGCATTCCGCCTGCGTGGGAGAGCGAGCCGGCGAGCGCGCGGCGCGGGCGTGTAGAGTGTGTGTTTGTGCGAGTGTGTATGCGAGAGTGTGTGTGTATGTGACAGAGAGGGTTAGTGTGAGCGCGCGCCCGTGGGGCGGAGGTGCGCGGGATCACAGATCCCGCTCGGCGCCCATCCCGCGTCCTGCCTCCTCCGCCTCCTGGCGCTGCTGCTTGCACAGGGTCCAGGTTTCAGGATCTCCTGTTTGTTTAATGAAAGGAAAGGAGCAAAAGGCTGGCAGGGTGGGGGCCAGAGAGGCGGGGAGGGCGCGGGGCTGCGCATGCTCAGAGAGGGACACTGAGCGCTTGCTCCCGAGCCGAGGCAGAGCGAAGGGAGCGAGCTGAGGGGAGAGGAGATCAAGACAGAGCCCACCAGAGCTGTTGAGGCTCCGCGGGGTTCCCACGAGGCAGAGGGGAAACCCCACCGCAAAGGTGTGCCCTGCGCGGGGACTCCTGCAGCACTGGGAGCCGGTGGCGGGATCCCCACCCATTCTAGGAGACTGTTTCTTCCTGGATCCCTGGGTAACGCCGGGCTGTCCTCTCTATTTTTAGTGCTTGCGCCAGGCTTCCTGCGCCCACTCTCTTGCCCTCTGCCCTGCGGGCAACCCTCGTGAGTCTCCCCAGAGGTCCAGGAAGAACCACAAGCTGCAGGTCGCCCCTGAACTAAAATGGATTTCCTAATTTGTGCTTCTTTCGTCTCCTCCCAACTTCTACTCTGTGAAGAGCAGAAAAAGGCAACGTCCACTCGGGTCCCAAAACAGCTTTAATGGGGCGTGGGTGCGGAGGGGCACACAATTAACCACTTCCAAAGAACAAAAGGGGAATGGAAGGAAGGTGAGGACTCCAAACTCAGCCTCCTTTGGTGACAGGGTTAGATGGAAGAGACATCTGCCCTATTTGAGAAGGCAAAAAAGAACAATGGATCCATTGTCCCCCTTGCCTGGAATGTCAAAGCAATTCTAGGTCTTTGTAAGTGAGGCTTCTGGCTACTTGGTAGAGTGGAAGAACTGTCAACTCGAAGAGAGTCCAGTAAGAGAACCTGAGCCTGCAATGGCACAGTAACCTGAGGCCAGAGGAGATGCCGGGCGAGAGCCTTTGCGAGTGGAGTGGAAACTCTTCTTTGGTGAGATTGAGCTGTGAGCAAAACAGAATGGTTAGGATCCATTCAAGAGCTTCCATTTCAACCTCCTCCCTGTTTAATCACTCTGTCTCCCACCACCGCCACCCCATTTTCTCTCCTGCAGAAGAAAGGCTATCCTGAGCAGGGAACTCCCCGTAAAGATATTCCTATCTTCTGCTTATTCATTGTCTGGCCCTGCAGAAAAGGACCACCCTTGACACCCCTCTGCTTTGGAGGGAGAGAGAACAGCCTGTCCTGTGCAAATCTTTTCCAAGCTTTTATTAAAGATCACCTCTGAGCACTTCAACTATACAGTGCAAGCGAGCAGATGCCTTCTTGCTGAACTCTGACCCACATCCCATTCATCTTCCCAATAATAATGCCAAGTGACACTCGAACAGCAGGACAATTAGATCAAATCCTAGAGCACACCCGGAGGAGAGAAAACAGCAAGTCTAAATGCCACCAACAACAGCAAAGTTTAGGAGAAAAGATTCAGAGGAAGGAAAGAAGGAAGGGAAGTTCTTAAAAAGAGAAAGTGTCCTTGGTGGAGTGGCAGTTTCCTTCTTTCAGTAGCTCATTGAAAGGAGTAGAATTGCAGCATCTTAGTGAGTCTGAGTCTCCATCCACCAGGTAGGGGAGATCAGGTTCTCCTGAAAAGCAGCAAAGCCTCTGTAGTAAACCACTCACAGTGTTTGGAGCTCCTACTTCTGTGCCTGTTTTTGTCAGAACTTCCCTTTGGTGCTAGGCTTCTTGGAAGGCATCCAAGACACATCTGCCGTGTGGCCACACTGCCGACAGAATAGTAAATAGTGTTCACTGGAATTTCAAGGTGTTAGCATTGGCAGAGCCAATTGCTTCTTTGAGGCAGGAAAGGCGTTCTCCCTACCCTGGTGCTATTTAAGCATGAGGTGAGTGAGTTCTCTAAATCCAAGAATTGGGTGAGGCTGGGGTTGGTGCCAGTCTCAACTCTGCAGTTCTATCAGTAGGAGACAGAACTAAGGCTCTTCCTCCTACGATGATAAGTGTCCAGGACTGCCTAGCCCAGAAGCACACTCTGTCTGAGCCTGGCCGCGGACAAGGGGAAAAGGGACGCCACTCTTACCCTCCCACTGATACTCAGGAACACCCTGTTCACTGTCTCAAAGCAGAAAGTAGCTCCAACAAGGTCAAGGGTGCAGAATTTATAAATTCGGAATTGCAAATAAAGTGGAATCCCTTTATGGTGCTTCTGCTAGGAGATGGTGAATGAGCAGCTCTGGAAGAGAATTTTACTGGTTAGGGAGAGTGGGGGAAACACAGGGGACAAATAAAATGAGATGATGTACATAAAACACTTAACATAGTGCCTCCCGCATAACAAGTTCTCCACAACTTGTAGCTATTATTATTTTGGTTATTATCATTTTCATTATTATGATGTTTTTAAAAAAAGGCTGAGGAGATCTTTTTTAAAACAGATAAAAGCCAAATGACTTCCAATTTTCCTTCTGGCTTCCTCTACCGCCCCTCACCCCGCACCCTGATCACTGATGTATTCAAATCCATGTAATGAAAAGCATGCTATAAAAACGTGTGGCAGTGTGAATGGTGAATAGCTCCAATTCTCACCCTTTCACACCCACATCTAGATGTAAGTGTGAGATAGCATTGTCTTTCAGTAACATGCCTGAAGCACTTTGATGTGAGAACTCACTCACATCTCACAGTGATTAAAGATCCCTCCCGCCTGGCAGGGTCTCTTACTATAATACCTCACCTACATTGGCACACCAAGCTTTGTATTTTCACTTTTTTTTTATCTTCCTTCTAATTTTAGCTATCAAATGTGTTACTCCTCCAAGGTAACAGAATGCCTGAAGCCAATTAATATGCACACATCTGCAGATGGTTTGGAGAGAAATTAATGGTAAGAATTTCACTGGCCGCCAGTATTTTCAATGCTGCTTAAATTCAGATTTCAGACTTAGCACTCATCCCCTCTACCTAGGTAAAGAACAAACCCCAAATTTTGGACCTTCCTCTATCAACCAACCAAAAAACACATGTAATGGCTTCACTTCCTTTATCAGCAAAATAACCCAGCAGTGTTGCATGGCTATGATTAAATTATATATTTTAAAGAAAACTAGCTATTAAATTTTAAATAGAACTAGCTAGTCAAAACATACCAATACAAAAAATTCTAGATTTAATAAAAACAATAGATGAAAAGATTGAACATTGAACTCTCCAGAGTTATGGATGCTAGAGAGATGTCTCAATTCTTAGAAAATATGTGAAAATAATTTTATTTTATATATTGGTGAAGTAACATGATTCTGCACTGATGCGGTGTGTGCAAAAGTTCTGCTCTGAATATTATTTAATAAATACAAAACACACCATTTCCATTTGAATTGGGTCCTACCTATAATTTTGGTTCTTTTCAAATACCACTGTAATGAGACAGATATATAATTTTTTTTTCTTGTATAAAGTTCTTATATATGGCAATCTTTTCTGGTTCAGAAAAAATGTCAAGCCATGACTGTGAGGGCTAAACTAGTGATTTCTTATTGTAAGAATCAAAGCTTTTCAGTGACTATCAAAAACTATTACAAAACTATTTCTATAGCCCTTTGCATATTTTCCTATTGTAACTCTTAACATCAGGTACTTTTTTATGTCTCACTTACCCCCACTTAGGTTGATTGTGAGCCATTCAAGGGCAGAGTTTTATTTCTTTTTTTATGCTCCCAGTGCCTTGTGAAAGTAAGTGGTATATGTTCAGTAAATGTTTAAAGAGTGAATGAATAAATACATAGCTGAAAATGAATTTCTGTTGGTAACATGTTGACTTTGAAAAAGACTTCCACGTACCATGATACTTGGCACTCCTTACAGATGATGAAGTCAGTAGACACTAGTTTTTCAAATTTTGTGTGATTTTCTAAAAATGGGAGTTGAGAAAGGCAAAGCAGATTTTTGCAGATAGTTTTTGTTTCCCCTTGGAAACATATAAATCAAACCCATTCTAATTTTTCTGGTTCAGAAAGCGAATGAGTTTTGGTTCAAAATGTATTATTATTCAAAGGATAGCTTCATGCTGGCCAACCTAATCCTCTGGAATAATGTTCTAATTTATTAAACTTTCCCCCTAAGTAGGATTAAACATTTGGGTCAGTAGTGGCTATAACTCTTTTTGTCATCAAGAGAAATAATCCAAAAAGTGAAAAGAACCATCCCCAGGATCCCCTCCCTAGCATTTCTGCTATAATTGTCTTGAATGAAAGGGACCAGCAAGAAATTGGTTCTGTTTTCATGAATGAGAATTTGGGTAATGGGGAATGGGTAGGGAGGGAGGTGAGGCTGAACTGTGAAAGGTCATAGCAATGATCACAACTATGCTGAGCCAGGGAACGCAAGATGGGAGGACCAGGTGATTGGTGTCCTATCTATCTATTCTTCATTTGCACAACTAGTAAGAGAGTTATTCCCCCAGGTTCCATGTGCATGTGTTGCTGGGGCTCCCACCTAGTTTTCCATGTCTGCACAAGTGGGACCCAGACACCCATCACTGATTCCTCTACTGTTTGTTTTCTGAGACCATCCTTGTTATCTCTTCTTAGAACCCTCTTTAGGAATTGTGAGAATGATGAATCCACCTCCTTCGACTTTCCATGTTGTAGACATTCTACTGTTAGCATTTCCTGTCTGCAGATTCTGCCCCAATCCGGGAGAGACAACCCTGCCAAAGCCCATCCATCTCTGTTTTGCAGTCTGTCCCATGCTGCCTTCGCTCCCAATGGCTGATATATGACATGACATTAGTGTCTTCATTTTTGTCATCTTTAACATCAGAGCGGTGAACTAAATTACTCAGTCATCACTTTTTCATAGCGTAGTCCAGGAATCAACAAACTTATTCTGTAAAGGACCAGAGATGTATTTTAGGCTTTGAGGGCCATATGGTCCCTGTCACAACTACTCCACTCTACAGCCACAGACAATGCACCAAAGAATGAGAATGGCTGTATTCCAATATATTTTTTTTTTTT
>CAUYSK010038185.1:0-30999 GCA_963575035.1 Avahi laniger | reverse complement strand
TCAAACTCCTGGGCTCAAGCAATCCTACTGCCTCAGCCTCCCGAGTAGCTGAGACTAGAGGCATGTGCCACCACATCCGGCTAATTTTTTCTATATGTTTTTAGTTGTCCAGAAAATTTCTTTGTATTTTTTTTTTTTTTTTAGTAGAGACGGGGTCTCCCTCTTGCTCAGGCTGGTCTCGAACTCCTGAGCTCAAACAATTCGCCCACCTCAGCCTCCCAGAGTGCTAGGATTACAGGCGTGAGCCAGCGCGCCCGGCCAAGGGATTTTTATATATAAGATCATGTCATCTACAAACATACACTTTCACTTCTTTTTTTTTTTATATCCTACTTGGCCATGGTGAATGATCCTGTTAATGTGTTATTGAATTCAATTTGCTAGTATTTTGTTGAGGATTTTTGCATCTGTGTTCATCAGGGATGTTGACTTACAATTTTCTTTTCTTGTAGTCTTGACTGGCTTTGTTATTAGGATAATACTGACCTTGTAAAGTGGATTTGGAAGTATTCCCTCCTATTCAATTTATTTTGGAAGAATTTGAGTTCTTCTTTAAATGTATGGTAGAATTCAACAGTAAAGCCATCAAATCCTGGGCTTTTCTTTGATGGGAACCTTTTTATTAAAGATTTTACCTCCTTTCTTGTTATTGATGTGTTCAGGTTTTCCAAGTCTTCATGATTCAATTTTGGTAGATACTATGTGTCTAGAAATTATCCATTTATTCTAGATTGTCCAATCAGTTTGTCTATAATTGTTCATATTAGTCTCCTTTGATCCTTTGTATTTCTTTGGTATCAGTTATAATGTCTCCTTTTTCATTTCTGATTTTATTTATTTTGAGTTTTCTCTCTTTTTTTATTTTTATTTCAGGGTATTATGAGAGTACAAATATTTTTGGTTACATTTTATGTCTTTGCCTCACCTAAGCGAGGGTTAGAGGCGTGCCCTTCCCCTCTACAATGCTCATCGTTTCCTTTCGTTGTGAGTTTACCCCCCCCAATCCCCTTAATCCCTGGAGAATATTACTGCCATGTGAACACCGTAGTGTTAATCAGTTAGTACCAATTTGATGGCGAGTACAAGTGGAACTCATTCTTCCGATCTTGTGATACCTCACTTCGGATAATGGGCTCAAGTTCAATCCAGGAATTTATAAGAGGTGCTAGATCACTGTCGTTTCTTATAATTGATTAATATTCCATTGTATACATATACCAAATTTTAATAATCCAGTCATGAATTGACAGGCACTTGAGTTGTTTCCACATCCTTACAATAGTGAATTGTGCTGCCATAAACATTCAGGTCCAGATGTCTTTATTATAGAATGTCTTTTGCTCTTTTGGGTAGATGCCTAATAGTGCTATTGCTGGATCAAATGGTATTTCTATTTTAATGTGGCTAAAGGTTTAGTGATTTCGTTTATCTTTTTGGAAAAATAGCTTTTAGTTTCATTGATTTTTACATCATTTTTCTAGTGTCCAGTTCATTTATTTCTGTTTATTTATTTATTTATTCTGGGCACTTGGGTTATTTCCACATCTTTGCAATTGTGAATCGTGCTGCTATAAACATTCAAGTGCAGATGTCTTTATTATAGAATATCTTTTTTTTCTCCCCTTTGGGTAGATACCCAGTTGTGGGATTGCTGGATGAAATGGTAAGTCTACATTTATTTTGTTGAGGTATCTCTGTATTACTTTCTATAGAGGCTGTACTAATTTGCAGTCCCACCAGCAGTGTATGAATGTTCCTTTCTCTCCACATCCACACCAACATTTGTTATTTTGGGACTTTTTGATAAAAGTCGTTCTCACTGGTGTTACATGATATCTCATTGTGGTTTTGATTTGTGTTTCCCTGATGATTAGAGATGTTGAGCATTTTTTTCATATGTTTATTGGCCACTAGTCTAACTTCTTTTGAAAAAATTTCTGTTCATGTCCTTTGACCACTTTTTAATGGGTTGTTTGGTTTTTTTCTTGCTGATTTTCCTGAGTTCTATATAGATTCTAGTTATCAGCCCTTTATCGAATGTGTAACATGCGAACCCATTCTGTAGGTTGTCTATTTGCTCTTGTGATAGATTCCTTGGCTGTGCAGAAGCTTTTTAATTTGATCAAGTCCCATTTATTTATTTTTGTTGTTGCCATGATTGCTTTTGGGGTCATCTTCATAAATTCTTTGCCTGGGCTGATATCTATAAGAATTTTTTCAACCTTTTCTTCTAGAATTCTTACAGTTTCATGCCTTAGGTTTAAGTCTGTTATCCATAGTGAGTTAATTTTTGTGACAGGTAAGAGGTGTGGATCCTGTGGTTTTATGTAGGAACATTGAGTAAATGAACTGCCTATGAGTGATAGTTGAAGTGGAATTTCTGCATCACAGTTTTTGAAGCTATCTGAATTCTCCCATAGAAATAGATAGAACAACTAGGACAGTAAAATTACACCAAAACAAAACCAGACAGCATTTATAAAAATACTTGGTGGTAAATTATCTATAAGAACAGCACAATATGAGCAGGTGGGAAAAATATCAATAGCTATAAGAACAATGTGTCATCAAGTAGCTCTGTGGGAGAAAGACTAAAGAAGCAACAGAGAAAACCCCAAAATCTTGAGATGCTTGTATTAGAGAGGGTAGCAGGCTGGTGTGAAAATAGCAGCTGCAACTGAGAGAAGGTTTTGCATCATTAAGGCACAGAGAGAATATGGGATTTGTAGCAAGATGAGAGGGCTAAAACAATCTTTGCCATATGAATTCTCAAAACTGAAAAAACAGAAACAAAAACTTAATCTCTTTTTCTATACAAAGCCACATACAAAAAATAAAACCGAAACTAGAATGTAAATTAGTAATATAGGAAGAATAAGACCAAAATAAAGAGAAGGTCTAGATAAAAAGGAAGGACAGCAGAGGAAGCAAATCTCAGAATGCATTTTGATCTCTTTGCAAAAACAACCAAAACAAGATCTCTAGAGTCATGAAAATAGAAAAACTATCCTCACTACTTGTTGCTAAAAGTTTAAGTAAACTAATTTTATGTAAAAATGTGCAATGTAAAATAAACCCTATACAATGTTATTATAAGAAATGAGAGAATAAAGGTAATAATATCCTCTTGGATGATAAAGCATGCCACAAAAATATGTCCACAAAATGTATAAAAATTGTAATAACATATTTCAAAATTAGCTTAATGAAAATAAATAGAAGAAATAAGCTCCATGAAAGAGATTTAGAAACATTCAGAGAAAAAGTAAAAGAGCTCTGTAAAAAATTTGAAATAAAATTTTAAAAATTACTTCAGAAAAAAAATGAAATGAGAAGGAAAATAACAGTGAACAAGCAACAGATGATATCTTAAGAGAAATGGAAAATGAAAAGGAGCAATAAGTGTAAAATCTAAAGAAATGACACGAGGTACTTTGGCTATGGTGGCACGTAGAGGTGAGTGAATACACTTTAGGAACAAAAACATAAAAAATTCAACTCAACAAATTTCTCAAAACTAAGGTTCAAGAACATTGAAATAGATCAGCATTATGAAACAAAAAGAGAAGTGTGGGTGGGAACAGCAGTAATTTGTGGTCTTTCTGCCTGCAGAAACTACCCCCCATCCTCCCACACACCCACTACCTTAAGCTTGGTTGCTAAAATCTGTAGTTTTACCAGAGTGTAGATGGCTGCAAACCAACCATCTTTGCTGCCAGAGGGAACAGATTCAATTTGAGGTATGGAGTGGAAACATATACCTTTTTCAGCTAAATATGGCAACTCTGGTAGGAAACAAATTCCAATAGAAAATAAATAGGAAATCCCATAGTTGGGTTGAGTGGCAAACAAACCAGAAATTTAAGAGAGATTCTGGAAAAATACGGAAGAGCTAGATAAGATCTGCATACATTTCTGTCTCAATAGAACGCTAAGGACATATACAGGAAATACTCAACGTAATGCAACGAAAACAAAAAGTCAAGGAAGATTTGAGAACTGAATGAACATTGAATGCACTATACAACTCACATATATATCCATTACATAAGATGGAAGCCTTATGAACTTGTCACATTTTAACATAACTTCTGCCCACATAATTGACTACTTCATAAGCTATGCAGTCACAGAAAATAGCCTAGAAAGCCATACTGAAAAAAAGTCAAAATAAAAGGATTCATCAGATGTATTAGTAGTTACAAACAACAGTAATAAGAGTTTCTTGAGAGTAAGTCCAGTCATGTTACCAATAAAAACAAAAATATTCATAGAAAAATAAATTAAAATTTGGAGTTACTAAAATATATTATTTAAAATGTCCAGATTTCAACCAAAATTAGGATAAATTCAAAGAAACAGTAATTTATTATTATACACTCATCAAAAGAAACTTTATAAGTGATCTTAGATTTGGCAAACAAAGACTTTAAAGAGGCTATTATAAATGTGATCAAAGAATTTTTTAAAATGATCACAATTATTTAATAAATGAAAATCTCACAGAGAAATAGAATCAAGCATACAAAAATACCCTGGAAACTCTAGAGTTATGAAATAAAATAATTATAATAAAAACTTCAGCAGATGAACTCAACAGTAGATTTGACATGGCAGTAGAAAGAATAAGTGAACTCATAAAAAGATTGTTAGAGTTTACCCAATTCAAAGAAAAGAGAGGATTGAATAATCACAGGCTAAAAGCCTTGAGACCTGGAGGACATCATCGAGCATACCAACTTATGTGTAATGAGAATATTTAGCTAAAAACAGTACTATGAAATATATTTAAGCACAAAAGAAGGCAGTGAACAAAGAACAGAGGAAACAAAAACATGGCATATAGAAAGAAAATAAAAAAATGACATATGCAAATTCTATCATAGCGATTACATTAAAAGTGAACGGACTAAATAACAATCAAAGGAAGAGATTGTCAGACTAAATAAAAAAGCAAGATCCAATTGTATGTTGTTTATATTTTTTTATTCAAAGATACAAATACAAAAATTAAAATAAGTGGAAAATAAGCATCCTAAGAAGAACATATTAAAGAAATCATAAGATAAAGAACATATTTGCATATACTTTAAAACTTAGAAAAAATTAATTTTTAAAAGAAATATGTTAATTATCAAATTTATCTCTGTAGAGACAAAAAATCTAAACAGTCTTATCACCATAGAAGAAATAGAGAAAACTGTTAAAGAACTCACCCTACTTCCCTCCTCCAATTCATAATAAATCACCAGTCCCAATAGTTCCAATGGGTGTTCCATCAATTATTTACCAGATAACTTCCATTCTACTTACCGTATTCCAGAGCACATAAAAGGAAGGAAAACTTCCAAGTTTATTTTTACCCATAAAAATTAACTTTTTTTGGTAAGACTACATTTAAATTTTCAAAAATTGTTTTCTTTACCAATGTTACCAAAGTATAGTTTCAATATCATAAAATTCATCTTCATTTTAAATGTACAACTTATAATTTTTAATAAGTTTCCAATCTGTGCTATTATAATCACAACCCACTTTTGCAATAATTTCATCACTCCAGTATGATCCTTCCTGCCCATTTACAGCTAATCCTTATTCTCACCTCTAGCCCTAGGCAACCAGTAATTTACTTTCTGGCTCTAGAGATTTGCCTTTATTACACATTTCATATAAATTAATTCATATAATATGCTGTCTTTTGCTTCTCACTTCTTTTATTTTGCATACTTTTTTCAGATTCATCCATTTTGCTGCATATATCAATATTTCTTTTTTTGTTTTATTCAAATTAATTTTGAAAAGAAAATGTAATCGTGATTTCAAAACCTGACAAAAATTAATCAAAAAATTAACCTACAGATCAATGTCAATCATAAATATTAAAGTAAAATTCTTTAATTATAGCTACCAGAGGCTTGGAAGGATATGTGTCTGCTGACGGTGGGTGATGAAGAGAGGTTGGTTACTGGGTACAAACATACAGTGAGATAGAAGGAATAAATTTTAATGTTCAATAGCAGAGTAGTGTTACTATAGTTAACCACAATGTATTGTATATTTCAAAATACCTAGAACAGAGGTCTAGGTGTTCCCAACACACAGTAATGATAAATGCTCAAGGTGATGGATATTCTAAACCCCCTGACTTGATATACATGTTCTATGCTTATAACAATGTATCACATACACTAATTTACAGTCCCACCAATAGTGCATAAGCATTTCTTTCTCTCTGCATCCATGCCGGCATCTATTGTTTTTGGAATTTTTAGTAATGGCCATTCTGATAGGGATAAGGAGATATTTCATTGTGGTTTTAATTTGTATTTCCCTGATGATTAGTGATGTTAAACATTTCTTCATATGTTCATTGGTCATTTGTCTATCTTCTTTTGAAAAACTTCTGTTCATGTCTTTAGCCCACTTTTTTAATGGGGTTGTTTTTTTCTTGCTTATTTGTTTGAGTTCTTTGTATTATACATTCTGAATATTAGCCCTTTATCAGATGCATAGTTTGGGAATATTTTCTCCCATTCTGTTGGTTGTCTATTTACTCTGTTGATTATTTCCTTTGTTGTGCAAAAACTTTTTAATTTAATCAAGTCCCATTTATTTATTCTTGTTGTTGCTGTCTTTGGGGTCTTAGTCATAAATTCTTTGCCTCCTAGGCCAATATGTAGAAAAGTTTTTCCTATGTTTTCTTCTAGAATTGCTATGGTTTCGTGACTTACCTTTAAGTCTTTTATCAGTACAAACTTTATGGAAAACACTATGGAGATTTCTCAAAGAAAAAATTTAGACTTACCATTCAACCCAGTGATCCCACTACTGGGTATATACCCAAAGGAAAATAAGTCATTTGATAAAAAACATACCTGCACTCAAATGTTTACTACAGCACAATTCACATTTGCAAAGATGTGGAATCAACCTAAGTGTCCATCAATTCATAGGTGGATTAACAAAATGTGCTATATGTATACCATGAAGTACTACAAGGCCATAAAAAGGAACAAAATAATGTCTTATATTTTTGCAGCAACTTGGAACTAAATGGAGACCATTATCCTAAGTGAAGTATCTCAGGACTGGAAAAACAAATACCATATGTACTCTCTAATAATTGGGAGCTAATTGATGGGTATACTGGCACAAAGATGTGTTAAGGTTATTGGAAATCAAGAAGAGAGGGAGAAGGGGAAGGATAAACACTTTCTATCCAGTACAATGAACACTATTTGGATGATGGTCACATTAAGAGTGCCAACTTAGGTATTACACGAAAGGTATTCATGTAACAAAAATATTTGTACCCCCTTAATATTTTGAAATAAAAATAAATACATTTTTAAAAAGTATGTATAAAATGCTCAAAGTACAAAGTGATTTATTAAGTATGAAATTAACATTTCATACACATATTTTAAAATAAGTTTTAACATTTGTAAGGTAATTATTTTTGAATGATTATAAATTGAATAAAATATATAGACCCATGCAAAGAAATCTCACATTTAGCCCATAAATATGTACAGATGTTTCAATAAAAAAGGAAATATTTTTAATAAAGTACCTGCAAACAGAATCCAACCATCTTGTTAATTGTGCTAAGAAGAAAATTCATATATTTCCCTAGATACAGAAAAGTACTTGGAAAAAATCTAATATCACTTACTAAAAATGCTCAACAAAATAGAAATTGATGGATACTTTCTTAATATAACATATATATTCAATCATTTATTTCAGTATGGCTTTACAATACTGATTTTATATATTACATATTCATAAAGTATAATGTATATTATATACATATAATTTAATACATAGTATATATACTTCTGTATGGAAAAAGGCATCATAAGCAAAATAAAAGTCAAATGGAGAAAGTAAGGAAAATATTTGCAACATATATCATGATCAAAGTGTTATTATTTCGAATACATATTAAGTTTTTACAGAGAGAAGAAAAAAATGTGTGGTCTAGTGAATGAACAGTTTACGAGTAATGCAAATATTGCTTAAATATATAAAAATGCATTTAACCTTACACAAATTAATAGAAATGAAAATTGAAATTACACTGGGATGCTAATCTTTTTCAGTTATTATACTGGCATGAATCTAAAAGTTTAATGATTTATGTTGGTAAGATTAAGGTGAGGAATAGACATTGCACAGATTGTCAGTGTATCTTTGGGATCTATCAATCCCTCTTCTAGGAATCTATCTCAAAGACACATTGACAAAAATATAAAAGTGCATATATATGGGGATTATTTATAATAGAAATCGATAGGAAACAACTCAAATATTCTTAATAGGGATTTGATTGAATTATCTATGGTGGCTTCTTACAGTAGAATACTATAGAGACATAAAAATAAGGTTTGTCTCTATATTTTGCTAAGGGGTTATCTGTAAAACATATTAAACAATAAAAGTTATTTGGAGAAAAGTGTGTATAGTATACAACTATTATCTAACAAAGGGGATATACAAATATACGTGTTTCAGTATCAAAAAATGGATAAATTATAAAATTTGGTTACCAAATGCAGGAGGGAGAGAATCAGGTGAAGGAGACAGTTTTCAAAGCTTGTCTTTTTGGAATGTACCTCTTTGTTGATTTAATTTTGGAACTCTGTAAATATTTTACGTTAGCATAAAGTGTGATTGAAAAACGTAATTCTTGCAAATTGAAAAGTAAGTGAAAACAATTGAACCTAAATGCATATTGAATTGCTGGCATACTCATGCAAAGAGAAACTATACATGACTTTAAAACAATAATTTGACTGTACGTTTCTAGTGGGCCATACAGAACTGCAACAAATTCTTAAGGCTGTTTTCAGTAATCATATTATTGATCATAGTGTTTCTATTGTCATTCTGAGATTGTTATGTGCATAAGGCAATATTTTAATTCTGTAATTACTGATTTCTTTGAGCACAAAGACTTCTTAGGATAATAGAAATTAGGTACAGATATGAAACTAAAGAAATTAACAAAATCCCTGAAGTTCTAAATTTGAATTGAAAAATAAGTATGAAATTGTGATATATTTTACCTAAAAAATAAATACAAAAGCAGCAGTACATTTTGTCAGAGGCCATAAAACTAAGGATGATTGTGCGTTAAAGTAGGAATGGGCAAATCACTAATGCCAATAGCTTAGAGACAGGATGAAAGAAAAAACTTTGTATTTAGACAAAACCTGTGCCTTTGGTCATTATCTAATGCATCTGATAGAAAATAAATAGGCTAAAAATCTTCTTAATATTAGAGAAAATTATATTATTTAAGAAACCCCAAAACTAAATAGAATAGACTGTTCAATGTTTAAAGCAATTCTCAGGCCTCTAAAACTTACCCCAACAAAAAGTCACCTTTTAAAGTTATATGCTACCTTCAAGAAGGATCTCCATCTCTCCACCTTAGGTGAGGCCAAGAAATTCAATGGGTAGCCTCTCAGAGACAAAAATAAGGGCTGTGAGATTGGCTAATGGACTCACTCCTTCACCAGAGTATGGAGGCATCACTAAATATAAAAAGGGATATAAGAATCCTTTTAAGTAAAATTTACAAACTCTAAATAGTAAATTTCCAGCTCAATGTCTATGATTATTGATATAATAGCAATATAGAATAGATTACTATTCTGTGTTGGAGAAACAATTATATACCCATGAAGTGAAGCATAGTGAAGATCAGAAATCTCTAAGTTTTTCAGGAAATCAATTAGTGAAAAAAACATCAACCACACATATTAGAATTTATATGGTTCCAACTGGATTGGTGGACCAGGAATAAACAGAAAAAACTGAAATGCAAAATGAAGAATTATGTACAAATCTTTGATTGTGTGTAGAGCTATTTTTAATATTTGAAGAATAAAGCATGAATTGGGAAACCCAAAAGTAGAGCCCAAATTCCCACATAATGGTAGAGTCCTTATTTCACTGTGACCAGTATTTAGCGTCAATGAAAATTATATTTGAAAATCACTATTTATTCAAACATTTGAATGTTTATATTTTAAAATTTTCATTGTCTCTGGAATTACTTGAAGAATTCCACATAACTTACTTTGATGTGTTTAAAATGCAAAGCAGCATGCACATTAATGTTGCTAATGAAATTTGGGAATCCTGCATTTATGTATTTAAAGCTCTACAGACCCTAAATCCTCTATTCAAAACTACCTCCAATCCAAATCTAGGTTATGTCTCCTGACATGAATCAATTACCCTGTAACTCCCTTGATTACATAAAACCTTGTTTACCTAAATGTTTTGCTGCCCCAGAACATTTCTGATAAACAACGTTATATGGTCTGATGTGCACAAGTGCACCTCGAGTTACATGCATTATGAATCAGAATCATTTCCAGCACACCTGTCGCCCTGACATCACCTAACTGTGGTATGCAGTCAACATTCATTGAAAATGCAAATAATCATAGTGTAAAAGACTTGATTGTGCAGCTGGTCTTTTATTTGTCATATGTTCTTTTACTCATGAATATAGAAAAGGTTTTTTGTGGAGTCATATATTCTATAGGTTGAAACCAATATGACATTGGGATCCTTTAGAAAAACTCTATATTTGGTTAGACTGTATGAAAAGACTTGACCTGTATTCATCCTTTTCTCAGCCATGAAGGAGGTTTGTTTGGTTTTGTTTGCTTGCTTGTAGTAGTGATGCTGTCATTGTTATTAATCCTAAGGGACAACTGATCAGTAACAAAGTTAAGTAATTGAATTGTCATTAGAAAAACTTTTGAACATCTTCACCCCACCAAAAAATATATAAGAATTTTAATTAGTGGGAGAAGAGGAGCTGAGTAACCCATATGCCAAACTGTTACTTCCAAGAGATACTACAGTCAATACAATCCTTGGAAGATATTACTACTTCATTACTTATAGCACTAGAGAATTAAAATAAAGGATTCATAATGGTCTCAGGAGATTTAACCAGGTTCCTCTTCAACAACTGAGAAGATGCTACAGAAATGTACAGGCTTTGTTCCAAGTATTTTTTAAATGTCTTCTCCTCGTATATTTCTGTAACCAAGGAAGCTAGTCCACTTTATTAATGACAAGGAGATATATCTTCTAACAGGAAAAATAAAATAGACATTCAATTCCTGAGTCATAAGAGAGTCGGTTTTTCAATATTAATGCATTTAAATGTATTTGGAAACTAACAAAATGTTTGTTTAAATAATATGATAACACTTTAAATCAAAATGTACAGTTTTAAATGAAATAAAAGTCATACATTCACAAATTCAGAAAACAGAAAACATTTACTGATTATTGTAGCAGGTATTTATAAATAAATATATATATAAAGTATTTATTTATTTATTTCAAGAAATTCATTTATGCAATTGCGAGGGCCAGATTAGGCAAGTTCAAAATTGTAGGGCAGGCTGTCAGGAAGAGCAGGCTGAAAACCGTTGGCTAGGAGCTGACATTGCAGTCTAGGGGGAAACTTCTTCAGTTCTGTTGTTAAGGCCTTTCACCAGATTGGATTATTTCCATCCACATTATTCAGGGTAATCTCCTTTACATAAAATGAACTGATTGTAGATGTTAGTCACATATACAAAATATCTTCACAGTAATAGCCTACCACTTGATTGAATAACTGTGCTATAGCCTAGCCGAGTTGACACATAAAACTGACCATCAGTACTAGATATATAGAAACGAATAAAAATGGTCTATGCCTGAGGAAATTCAAATATTATTAGAGGGAAAACATTTTTCCTGTCTGCGTTTATCTAGGGGTTGGAACACAATTTATATTAACACAAGAACTTCTAAAATTTGCATCATTTAAATGAAGCACACAAAAAGTATATAATGTGAAAAATTCTGCTTTCCTGTTCATGACGTGAGAACCAGTGGTGATTAGAGAAAAATGCGCTAAACAAAGAGTTAAGCATACTGGGTCCTACTCTCCTATATGTCATTAACTCGTTGTGTAATCTTGAGTATCCGCTTAACCTCTCTAACCCTCCATTTATCTGTTAAAACAAAACAGCTTAACAATCAAGAGTCTCCAACAGCCATCACAAATTCGTTCTGTGGCCAGGTGAAAAATATAAACAATAAAGATTGAGTATATGAAAACAGACAATATTAAAACAAATTTTTCCAAACAAGTCATATTGGGGGATCAAGTCACCAGTTTGCCATGTCTGCATCTCATGTTCTCCCAAGTTTCTTTATTCCTATTTTATTTATTTATTTATTTATTTTCCCAGAGACAGGGTCTCCCTCAGTTGCCCAGGTTAGAGTGCAGTGGCAAGATCATAGCTCACCATAACCTCGAACTCCTGGGCTCAAGCAATCCTCCCACTTGAGCCTCCCAAGTATAATCCTATTTCATAAAATATAGATATTTAAAATTATGCCTGCATTTATACACATAAAAACAAATCCACATCAAACTTAGCACATAAGAGAGTGACAGGTAATATCGGAGAGGGAAGCATTTCTATTTGTTTCGTTACAGTAAATAGGTATTATTTTGCTAATGAGAAACACAATGAAAGGAAAAAGATTAACTTACTGCCTACTCTTTATAAAAACTGAATTCAGTGAAGATGGAGTTTAAACATTATAGGATGTTGTATTTATTAAACATTGCGTATTATGGTGAACATACGTGTTAATGACCTAATGCTATTTTCAGAAAAAATTAAACAAAGATATTCTAACAAAGAAAATCTTAGTCGCCTTTCCTAGGTGCCCAGCTGAGGTTGAATTGACATTCCTGTACACGGGGAGGCTCAGACAGAGACTTCTACTGACCTGCATGTGTGAGGAAAAGCCACTCTGAAACGAGACACCCTGCTTATTAACCACAGATAGCTGGAAGTCCTCAAGCAGCAGCAAGCAGCTACAAACCTCACCTATGATCTTTATTGAAATTAAATTTTTGTGGTCTCTTCTCATACAATCCTTTTCCCAAAACCAATTTGCATAATTTGGTATAATTTGAAATGATTGACACGGGTTGCTAATTGTTGGAGTAGAAACTAGACCCTCAAAGTAGCTAAGTTTCAAAGGCAAAGGTTAGAATCCAGTAACTGGTAGTGTGGGTCGAATTGATATTAGTTTAATAATCTGTAAACTATGCAAGAGAATGTAATTGTCCTACATTACAAGGGTAGTCCTTCCACTGCACAGTTTATTCAAATGTATAATCTAAATAATTGAGTACCTCTGCATACAATAGAGCATTTCCTCATATGCAAACACCATTTAATAGACAGTTAAATCCAAACAGATGGATAAAAGATGCCAGAACATAATTGGTTTGCTTTTGATTATTTCATTGATACCAATTTACTTAAAGAGTAAGTCTGGACAAGGCAGGATTTATTGTCACAGAATATTCAGTTTGACGAGAAATGTTGAAAGATTCAGTAATATTCTTTCAACCTCCACACATGAAAGCTTGGGTAGAAATGAAATCTTGACCGAATGTTTGGCTTTGTCTTCCTTTAAAGCTGACCACTACAAACATTTAATAAAACTTAAATCTATCTTTTCATTATTTAAGATCTTTAGAATTTTTTGGTTTTACAATGCACATCAACCCACTACAGTTCTTTTGAGTAGAGGGAGAGTATCAATTAAAAAAGAAATGAGAAGGAATCATTGATGAGCATTTTTTTAAAAGCAACTATACTTCCAAGTCTTAGTTACATAACAATATAAATATTTTAATTATTTTTAATTTTTATTTAATTATAGACCAAGGGGTTAAACATAAGCATTTTAAAAATATCATATTTATCATTAAGACTATGCTCTGCCCTCTTTTGTAAAATCAATTTGATCTGATTGTGCATAATACCATTTTGTAGCCAATAAACACAGGCTAAAAAAAATGAGGCTTTAAAAATTACTAAATGATTTCTTAGATTAATTTGTTTATTTTTACTAAGACTTGTTAGTTAAACTCAATAATAAGAGTATGTGGAGATGAATAAAACATAAGAATTAAAATAATTTTTTCAAGGATTTAAAATACCTCACATTTCTTCCCTTTCAACTTTAATTTTTCCAAGATTTTATAGTGTTGAGGTATAAGATACATACAATAAAGTGTTTGGATCTGTAGTAAAAAAAATTATATAAATACATGTTTTCATATAAACATTTATATGAAGCAGAGAATATTGTCCATTCAAAACCAGAATCTTTGAAGATCCATGGATTGCAAATTATGATGACTATGCAGCACATGTGTTAAATGCAATTACTAACTCAAAATAAATGTTCATTTGATTGAAAAAGCTACAAAAGGAAATTCTTCACTTTCAATAAAAAAGCGTGTTTTACTTAGATGATCAGTTTTTTAAACCATACTGCTTAGTTTTCAAAACTTTCTTTTAAAATAAGTATGTCTTTATTATGTAAATACTCATACAATATACTTGTAATTATTATAAAAGTAATATGTTGACTGTATGAAATTTAAAACATATGGAAAAGTATAAAAATTACCTTATATATCAAAATTATCATTATCCAATCCCCAATTTTATCTCTAAATTTCTCTTTGCTTAGCAGTTTAATGAACATTTCCTTATAAACCTTAAATACTGTTGTATAACATCTTTTCAATGGATATATAGTGTTTCCTTATTGAGCTCAAATGTAACAGATTTAACTAATTTTTTATTTTGAAATATTTAGATTTCTGATTTTTATTTTTGTACGAATTATATTTTTCAGAAGATTTTCTGTAAGTGGAAGTTTGGATTAAAATTTGAATTAATATTTTTAAGGCCTTTATTCACAGTATACACTCAAAAGATTACATGAATTTCTACTCTTAAGAAGTAGATAAAAAAAATTCTCAAACTCTTGTCCATGTAGACTCTATGTTTTTATGGAAGTTCTAATTGATAGAAATGCTTTCTTGATATGCTGAAGTATTTACTAAGCAGAGAGTATAAAGGGATATGGAACACTAAATTCACCTGAAATTTGAGGAAATATTTACTTATATATGTAATAGCCATATAATTCTTAAGACTGCTTCCTGTATTTTTGATATAGAAAGAATGGAAGTATGTATAAGCCTACTTGATTTCTCTTTCTCCAGCTACATCATTGCGTTTACCAGAGAACTATGAACATCAGGAAATTGTTTCTTTCCTATATTACCGTGCAATGTTTAGGGTTTTATGTGTATGCTTAGGGAATATATACGGGTGCATGCTTGTATATGTGAGAGTGTAGACATACACTCGCTTGCAAGAACATCTGTAGAAGTGGTATTGTGGTTTAGATAAAACAAATGGAAATTTTCCAGTTTTAAAATTTATATTTTTAATGACCAAAAACTGTAAGTAAATCAAATTTATAACCTTTTATTGGTGCACTGATAATTGACAATTTTCTATGATGATTTTTTTTTTAATCTTCTCAAGGAGTTTCAGGTCTAATAACAGCAAAACTAATAATTTTTTCCCGCTTTGTTTCTAAAGTTGCTTATGAGCAATTTGTAAGGCTTTGTTTTTGGTGAAAATATTCCAGGGTTTTATTACCATTAATCTTTTTTGAGGGTGTGTATAATTCATCTCACCAGCCATCAGAATTCCCAGAGGGTAAATTACTCTAGAGATCTCTGTGCCCTCACACTGTATCAAATTGACCTGCTTCTTGTTTGCCATTTTTGTGTACTACATTGCTTATTTAACAAGAAACAGAATGATTGTAATTCTGAGAAGGTCCTTTGATAGTAGTTTTGACACTCTGCCTGAATAATGACCCTCATTATGGGGCTGTGACAGGCTCTGAAAGTCCTGATTTATGAATATATCACAGGTTCAGCATTAGAGCTCCCCCTACTCAGTTCCTTCTGATATAGACCCAGATAGGGACAGAGCCCTTTGAAATACAGAGAGGCTGAGATAATTGCACGATTATGACCATTCAAATCATCTCTTATCCTGATTTAACAAAGCTCTGCCATTTAATTTTGATTGTCTCTGAAGTTATTAGGAACCTTTGACAAAATGTTTATTAGAAGAATGTGTTTCAGAGTAACTGGGCCAATGACGAAGGTGGAAGTTATTCTTACTTTTCTGTTCCTAAGCTTCAGCTAAATTTCTATTGCAAATACTCATTAATGGTTGATGTGATAATAGACTGTTAGAAGCAAGATTAGCTAAGAGCAAAAAGTCTGTGTCCTTGATAAAACAAATTACAAGACACTCTGTAAACACTTTTTTTGTGCAGAATGTTGTTGATTTATTGTTTCCTCTATAGTGATTATTTAAATAAATGTAGCTAATTTAGTTCATTTGCCAAACTGTATAATTTTGTTCTTTGTGAAGGGGTTATATGCAAAAGCCTCAAGGAATCACATCCCCATTAATCTTTTTACAAGTGCAATAAATAAATAAAGAGACATGGTTTAATTTTGCCAGTTAGAAGATATTTAAATAGCGGTGGTAAACTGATTCCTTTTTCTACTGTTTGAGAAAGCCATGTAAATGCGCTTTTTCTTGTTAATACTTTAATGAAACACAAGAAAACCATAGCACAACTGTTTTATTGGGGACATAAGAAACAAAGGTTTTTCGATCATTTATTCTTCTGTACCATTACCTTTTTAAAAAAATGTTGCTCATTTCATGCTTTTCCACTTAAAATATTTTAAAATATCTTTGGTATCTGCAAAATATTATGCAGAAAATTTAATTTAGTTCAGAGAAAAACGTGAAGTATGGTACTGTTCAATATAAAAAAAACAAATTCATGATTATTTTCTTGCTCTTAACCGCAAGGAATAAGGAGACACAATCACCTTATGGTTTCATCAGAAGTAGGGAAAACTGAAGGGTCTCTCTAGGTATTCTCAGCTGATTCCTCTTGAGACTAACATCAGATGACCCTTGAGATTAAAAATACATAGTTACTAAGGGCAGTAGTTGAAAGTTAATTTTAAATGAAGTCTGATAATGACCTGGAGTAAATTTAATAAGGGCCCTCCATTTCGTAGCAAAAGCAGTCACTTAGAGCATAATAAGATGATTCTGAAATCTTTAAACAAAGTGATCAGATTGAATTCCTTTTAGCAAGCTGAGAATTTTCAAAAGCTTTTTTTACATCCACAAAGCCTTTATTCTTAATTCATTAACATATTTTTAGAAAGTCTATTTCTAAAGGGGAAAATGTTTGCCACCTCTGCAGTGTAGGTGTCATTAATGGAATGGATCTCTGAGAAGCTTCCATCACCCGCTTCATGTATATATTTTGTAAAAATTCTGAAGGTGATTTCTCCTTCTTTGCTTTCTTAAATAGGCCTCATACAGAAGTACACTGTAATTTTACAAAAGTATTTTAAAGCATAACAAAACCTTCTAGACCTTAATAACTATACATGACTGATCTGTCCTCACTAGCAAGGTTAACTGTTTCTCCCAAGGAGTTAAGTGGCATATAAACTATTGTTCACACCATTTGTGCTAACGGTACAGGATGACCTTAAACAGTGTAGTGGCCATGCAAGGTACCTGCATGATGCATTTATCAACAAAGGGAAAAGGACCACAGGGGCAGATCTGACTTTAAGTGTATTAGGACTCTATTAGGATAAATGCCTAACCTCACTCCACAGCAAAAAGTAATTACAGAGCCATTGTTTCTATAGTGTTAATATGTTTTTATGGCTCTTTAGAAATATGTGCTATTTAGTTCTTGAGTTGACATCTGTACTGTATTATGTTTTATACAAAGCACCCTCACGAGAGTGTAGTGCAATAGAATAACTGTAAGATTATTTTGCTCTCACAGAAAACCAAAAACAGGTATAAAACATAAATAAAGGAATAGTTTAAATTTAGTAGTTAATTTTTATACTTAAATTATCTAATAGTCTGAACAGTCAAATTTTAGAGGTTTCTTTTTAAAAAATTGCATGCTCAATTTAGAGTGCATCATTCTTTCTTACATGTTCACAGACTCTTCTGTTTGTGTGTATTTTTATAATGCATCAATTCTCTTTCTATGGACACTTCCCTTCCTACTCTTAAATATTCTCACCTTCTTCTGTATATGTCTTTATGCATGTGTTACTGAGAAACAGAGAAGTACTAAAACATCTGTGTTTATGTACACACACTCCATTAAGAAGATAAGACAAATGTTAGTGGCCTCTCTGGTGAATACCACTCAAATGGAAAAATATGAAATGAAAGAGAAAATTGGAGTACATCAAGTATACACATTTACATGTTCAGAACAAGAGTGATATTTAATTTTATAGTCACAAATTATTAGTAATTATCAGAAAAATATGAAAGCTCCTTAAATTAACCAAGTTATATCTTGTCCTCAGAAAAATCAAACACACAAATTCAGTTTCTATTTCTCTCAGATGAAGAAACAGGGAGACTTATAGCACCATAAGAAAATGGAGAGCAATTTGTGGACCTATAGCTGCCTTTTAGGGTCCCAGGAAATTTTCAATATGTTCAACTCATGGTAATCTTTTCTATACTTTGTAGTTATCTGACAGCAAAATACATAGTTCGTATTACTTTAAACACTATTGATCCTTTTATTAAAACATACTCCAGTAATAGGATGTTAAAAAGCAAATCTGTATCATATAAGTGTCATCATAAGGATTTTGTGGTCACTGGTCTGGATGAGAGTCAAATGACAGAGTGATGCTGTGTCTTGTGGATTGTTTTTAAAACATTAATTATTATTACGAAATGGGTAGAAATTTTGATAAGGAGGAGGCAGAAAATCTATGAAAGGAAATAAAATATATTCTCTCTGGAGGTTTAGGTTAATTATAGATTTTGCATTATTTGGAGACATTTTTGCTGTGTTTCTGCTTCCTGATACTTATAAAGGCTTTGGAAGCTTTGCAGTCATTTAAATGGATTAGATAGATACATGACTGCTAAGATATGATGAACTGCAACTGTAGCTTTCTGCAAAATAAGTCTTCACCAGTTTTTCTTAGAAGCTCTTAGCCCCTCTTTTATTCAGTTCAATTCAACTCATTTCATTACCATGAAGCCACACGCATGCGTGCGCGCACACACACACACACACACACAAGCTTTTGCTTTCAAGAAGCTCACACCCTGAAGAGAGAACAAACTTGCTAAGAAATAACTATAATATGGTATGAAAAAAAGAAATATAATTTCAAATATAAGGTACAGAAATAGCATTGAGAATGTGTATATAACTTCCATGAATTGACATATTATATGCATTAATAGGGTGCAGGGTCAATGCCATAGAAAAGTATTCATCTGGTCTGGGTTTTGAAGACTGAGTAGGAGTTTGCCATATCATCACATATGATGAAGAGGGCATTTCAGACAGAGCAGCATTAACAGGGTGCAGGAGCACGGAAAAGCTTGCTCTATGTTGGGGAATGCACATAGTTTATAATGTATGCGATAAAATTTCAAAGGGGAGAGAGACTAACAAGAAATAAAGCTAAGATTGGATACCAGGAACATAATGTGAAGAGTATATTTTATCAAGCTAAAGAGCTTATACTTTATCCTGTAATTGGTAACCATTGAAAAATTTAAGGAGTAACATGCAAATTTGTGATTTTAAGAATGAAAGGGAAGAATACAATGGTGAAGAAAGAGATCAGAGGCAGGAAACCAGAGAGGAAAAAATTGCAGGGCTAGGAAAGAAATGAACTAGTTTCAAGACAGTGGAGATTAGAGAGATTTGTAAGGAGAATGAAAAAATATAGGGTAACTTCAAATTCATGAGACTGTCTTCTGTTGTATTTCTCCTCCGAATTTTTTCAAAACGTGGATCTCACTTTGCTGGGACACCATTGAAGTATTTTAAGATCAGCACAAGATGATCAGATCTATGTCTTTGTAAAGTCAAATGAGAGAGTGTGGCAGGAAATGAAGTGGATCTTATCCCTCGCCTCTTGCTACTTTCTCCTAGGTACCCTACATTTCACCCATGCTGGCCTACTCTCTCGGGCTGTACAATTTGAACTACTCATTTTCCTGTTTTTGAGAGGTCTTACCTTCTTTTACTGTTTGACATTCTTCTTGTCCTCAGAGTCTTGCTTCAAGCCTCATCTTCTCTGTGAAGACTTGCTTGAGGCCCCTGCCATCCTTTCAGACAGAACCACGTTTCCCCTTTTTTATGCTGCTCTTATACTCAGTGTATGCCTTGCCGTTGCCCCATATGTGGCTAACAGATACATAGTAGATGATTAACTAAATTGGCTGACTGAATAACTGGAGTGATTGATTGAAGCAGAGTAATCACAGATTTGTATCCATAGATAAATTGATGACCATGTTTATTCTTTAGTGTGACCTTTTATTAGATCCTGGACTCTTAGCTTCATGGTGTTTTTAAGAATAGGCCTTGCAAAACTGGTCTCAAGAAATAGTTGACTAACTTGTGGATAGAGATAGAGAGAATGTGTTAGAGTCACTAAGGAAGATTTTTAGGGAAAACATGGATGGTTGGTTTGTCATGATGACAAGGAAGGGAAAAAGTTGATAAAAGAAGTTGTAGTGAACGTCAAAGGGGTAAGGCGTGGGGGTCCACGGTGACAGAACATTTATTTCCAAACTGCAGTGGTGGGCAATGGCAATGACAGTTCTCTTTTCTTCACCCGTGAGATTAGAAGACCAGGAAGATAAACTACCAACGGAGAAAAGTTGTGAAGATTATGGTGATTTCTAGAAGAAATCACGTTTTTAACTATGGATATACCGAAAACTTTAAAGGAAATTTTGAGCACTAAAATATGGGTTTACTGGAGATAAAGAAAAGCTTATGGGAGAGTGAGGAGGAGAGCCATATAGGCCCTAGAGAGAGATAAGTTGAAAATGGGTGAGTGTGAAAATGGGAAGCTCTGTAGTTGACCTAAGGGGTGGAAGATATATCCTCGGGATACAGGAGCAAGGAGATTGGAAGGTAGTCCATGGTCTTTCATTTAATGGCAGAAATCAAAAGTTCTATAATTGAAAGAATGCATAGAATAAACCAACTCCCAGCTTCAAATTAATGTTATGGCCGCTAAAACTTTACAGCACCAAGATTGTGTTTTGATTACAGAGCCCAGACTTTTCTGCAGTGGGGATTGAAAAGGACAGGATATGTAAGAAACAAAACAAAGGAAAATAGTTTAACTGAATCTTAAAAAGACTTTTCAATTTGTAATAATTAACAGATAGCTAAAGGACATTCATACAGAAGTTTAGTTGACTACATAATTTATCCAGATTGTAACTAAAAACCCATTGTAAGTGGAAATAAAATTTGATTTTTCCTCCTCTGTAATTACTATGCTTTATGCTTTCAGATCATAAATATAGGATCTGAATTTTGTATCAGAATTTTGCATCAATTGCAGCAAAATTTAAAACCATCTCCTAGCAATTTCTCCTCTTACCAATGCCATTGATGGAGTGTCTCAGTGATTCATCATTTCACATTCTCATTTTTCATTTATGTTAAAAGAAAATTAACCTTCGTTCTCTGTAAGAGGCTTGGTTGCCAGAAACCACGAGCTAAACAAGAAATTTATTTTCTACCATCAGGAAGCAAGTTTGCTGTTCCTGCTATTATCCGGACCCTGGATAACTGCTCAGTAACCCTTAGTGCTAACTTTGCTGGTGGCAGTGGAACTGCCCCTAGGGCTGCTGTAGGGTCAGCCGGCTGATGGCCTGTCTTTTTCTCCTAGGTGTTATTGATGAAGAATAATCCTCAACTCAGTGTGATTAAAGGGCCAGAGCAGAGATCGCTGCATTTTCCCACTTCATCCCTAGAACTCTCATAAACTGTGTTAGGAAAAAAAAAAGTCCTACAATCATCATTTCAAAACAAGGGAAATTTTTTGAGTGCATTTTTTCTTCTCCCTTAACAATAGAATATAAATGTATTTTTGAAAAGATTCTTTAGAAATGCTGTAGGTTGCACAATGCAATACATTCTTTTTCTATTCTTTCTTGGTCTTTTTCCCGTGTACACATTATTGTTATTGACAGCAGTTCTAAAACCTTTAAAATAAAAAGAAATTAAACAGTGAATCAATAAAGATTAGCTATTTTCTCCAGATTACTAGTTTATCATTCCCATAATTACAATAATGGTTGCTGATGGAAATTCTATTTATGTGAATTATTTTATTCTTGTTATTTACTATTATTAATGTTACCATTATTATCTTCTTACCCTTCAGTTCACGAGATGTATCTTCTCAGTGAATTTTAATTCCAGTATCTTGCTATTATACTGTACATAATCCTATCAAAGACTATCCTCCATGCAACATTTTCAGTGATATATTATCATAGAGATTGTTAATGAATGAGCTTCATATCTTACTAATACTGTTTTAGATACTATTTTTATTAATTTTCCAAGTTGTAATTTTTCATATACTACCTGTGTCTGTCTTCTATTAAAGTTGGGTTTTCAATTTTTACATGGAGATTTCAAAGGAGAGCATTAACTTTGTGTCTTTAAAAATACATTTTACTTCACAGATTCTCAATGATTACATTATCATAATGCCCATGCTTTGTTCTCTTATACTTGTAACAAGTTAATTTTCACAATTTTCCTTTACTTTGGATTCCAATTTTATGTTAACAATCAAAATTAAAACAGTAACACTATGATCTTTCCGACATGCAACCGGGATAAAAAATATCTTGAAAAACAAACCAATTGCACTTTGTCCTTTGACTAAGATCCAGACACTATAGTCAAATAAAGAAAATAATTATGTCGACTTTTGTACATACTATCTCTAAGCATTATTACTTGAAAGTAAATACAGCCATCATACAGAAGGTACTGTGCTCCTTGGAAATAATTTATTTCATTGAAATGCCTTATTTATTTTATTTTAAAGGGATTAAGAAAGTGAGCAACAAGAAAGCCGTTTATTTAGCTTTGTTATAGTCTCTCTTTCATTGCCATATGATTTGGACTGCAAGTTGTTGCTACACAAAATAATTCTTGCTGAAATTTTTGTTATTTTTGCTCTTTCCCTCGCACTGGGAATTTTGTAGAATGGTATGGATTTCTTTTCATGTGTTCCTACAGGAAAGGTCAAACAGAGAGAATGTAGATTAAATAAGCTTAGACTGTAGCTACATTTCTTTGTAATTACATTAAAACATTCTGACAGTATAAAATAAGTGGCCAATATTAAAATGTCCTTAAAACTATACTATGTATAGAACATGTAAATAAGCTTAAGATTCCTTTGAAGAAAGATTAAATATACATGTGATAATCTGTAGCTTAGATTAATAGCTAGGGAGAAATGCATTATTATGGTAATATAAACTTATAATATATTTAGCATATAGCTGTAGCTTTCTGCATAAACAAAACACATCCCTATTCCTAGTTTGTATTGATATGCCTCATTAATCTTTTCAATACATCTATTTGTTTTTTTCATACATCTTCAAATTTATACACATGTACAAAATACACATGTACTAGGCTAACTGCACTAGTAGCAATCAGGAAGAACAAGAACTGTTGAACAAAGAAAAAGGAAAATGAAAGAGAAAGAAATAAAAAAGATGAAAGAGAAAAAGAAGAAAGGAAGGAAGGAAGAAAACATTTTATTAAATCTAAAGACTGAAATAAACCCCCATCTACTTGTCTAAAACGAAAAACGAAAGTACTAGATAGAAAGTAACCACTGTAAGACTATACTAGGCTATACTAGCATGCCCAACACACTTAAGACAATCCTTTGTCCGAGATGCTAGTGATTTTGATATTGTGTCAGAGGGTTTAGAAATATTCGATGCTTCTCCTTTCATAACCATAGAGGCACTAGAAAAAAGTAGCTAACATATAACAATGCTTATGATAGATAGTCCAGGTGCCCTTTGATTGTTTGACAGGCATTATCTCATTTAATCTTCAAAATACCTTACATGTTAAGTACTATTACTATGTTGCAAAAAGGCCACACAGCTAATGGATGTGGGAGTTGGGATGTTGATAGTTTGTCCCAGAGTCAAACTGAGCTACAATGGTAAACTAACCTTTCCATGTGTATTATGGCCTATAACTAGTAGAGACAAATTCTGTCAAAAGCTTTGTTTTGTTTTGTTTTTTTCTATTTAGCACCTGCATGTATCAATGACAGGAAAAAAATCTCTTTACACAGTGTGATAATTTTTTGAAATCTGAATTCGAATTTAGAGGTTTGAACCTCCATTTGTAAGGCAAGTTCTAATGTTTACTGGACAGTTGGTGATTCATGTGTGCTTTCTTATTTTTAATAAACTTTTTCTGAAGATTCATATGGACTTTTATAATTTTTCTAAAGTATAAAAACAAATTTAATAATATAAAATGCTATAAAGCCATACAATAACTTATAACAATATCAAATGTAAGATTATTAAATCTTAAAAAACATAAATGTCTCAGTCTTGGCAAATGATGTTCAGAAACAGGTTGAGTGTCTTTACTAATCATAGATATATCAGAAATAGGGTAGATTTACATTTTGCATTCATCACCAGTGATAAATAATGCTTTATATATTACAGTTTTATGAGGTATCTTGTATTTAAAGCATCTAAAACAATAACCTGCATGGAGTAGGCAATCTAGCAATTTTTCTTAAATCAGTTAGAACTATTAATGGGAATGGGAAAATGAGGTAGAATTTTTTCAAAAAAAAATTCTTTCATTTTAAATATATATTATCAAAATTGAATAAAATCTCACCAATAACAGATACTAACATTTTCAAAAATTCTGAGAAAACTCCACTTCTGTATTAAAATCTTGGCATGAAATAAACGTAACATAATAAAACAGGCAATTTGAGAAGAACTTAATTAAGACATCCTTTACAATGGTGTGGTCCGTGTTTAGCAAAAACAAGGGATATTGCAGTACCTACGCTGGGCTAGTAACCTCAGTTTCCCTTACCAATTAGAGGATTTTAGGAAAAAGGAAAATGAACAGTTCCTGGAGCCTCAAGTAAGCAAGTGCTCCACGAAGAGGGTTCCTTGACAGGAGTTAGTACCTTTGGTGAGGGACACAGCCAACCACAGCAGTCAGCAGGGAGGGAGTAAAGAGAAAATAGCCCAGCCACACTTTCCTCCTTTTCTCCAACCTCCTGCCCATGTTTTGCATTGGCTGAAGGGAACCACAAGCCAGAGGGTGAGACAGCCCAGGTGAGTAGTACATACTCAGAGTAGTACATACCTAGCTGGGCACGGAGTTGGACTGAGAGAGGTGGAAAGAGGACCCAAAGGGGCAAACAACAGATGTCCACTACAACTGCAGTCCCCAAGCCCCTGGGCTGTGGACCACTAGCGATCTGTTAAGGACTGGGCCACAGAGCTCTTAGTCCTGCAACCAATAATGTATAACCATGCCTATTTTGTGACTTTTGTCAGTATTATCTACCTATCATCTATATATATCATATGATCTTAAGAAATTTCATGTTAACATAAACCTGAATGACCCCAAGAGCCACTTATTATAATAATGTATTCTGAAAACTGAACTGTTGACAATTTCCAGTACAAAATGCCTACCATAAATACAATTATTTTTCACAGCTTACTCATGTATATTTAGAGTGCTGTCGTTAAGTTTTTCTAACTGGTTGTTGTTTTATTTAAGAAATCAGAAAGGCTGCTTTAGGCTAACTGGAGGTTATCTGCTCACAATAAATCTAGACATGAAAATCAATAGAAACATTTAAACCTGTGATGTTGGAAAAGTGCCTCTCAAAAAAGATCAAATGCTAAGCACTGAATCTCACATACACTATTGCACATTATCACTGCAAGTGAAGGCTTGTTGACACTATTCGGTTTCTATTTCAAGGCAGCTGCAAGACAATTTGAAAAACATGGCACTGTTTAAAGGATCTTCAGGCTTATTAGTGAGCTCTCATAGACTGTGGGAGAAATGCCGGCACTCCGGGATTGGCTTTCTTGTTCACTGAGGGCATCACCAAGGTTAGTCCTTGAACCCTCTGCACATGCTGAGGGAACCAACAGTAAAGAAGGTGAAGTGATAGAAAGATTCGCTTTTCATATTAGGTAGGAAGTGAGGCATCCAAACAGAAGAAATGGAATGGGCATATGCAGATACGGTTAATGAAAAAGAAAAAAAAAAGAGAGAAATTTGCTGACTTACTAGATAAATGCATTTTGCAAAGAAATTCCTTCATTCTCAATCCTTTCAGATGCCTCTTGTTCTGTGATAACACTTCGTATGTCTTTCAGAATCCTATCCCAGCTGCAGGACCTTGTCTGTTTCTAGCAGATTCATGTTTCTCTCATCTTCCATTTCTTTTCAGTGAGTTTTTCTGTTGCCTTCCCTAATACATTTCAAATTATTTTCAGTTTTCCCAGATCTTACAGCATACTCCAAATGATAGCAGCAGCTGTATCAACTCTCTAGAGCTACTGGTCTTTATCCTAAAGGAATCTGTGTCTTGGAAAAATCTATGTCTTTGGGAAATTATGAGGTTTTGAACTATCTTCTATTCCTAAGAGAAATCATAATAATAAGCCTTGATGCTCCATAAACCAGTTATTTATGTACAAATGTGCACACATTCATGCAAATATTTCAATCAAAAGCATTTCACTATGCCAGTCATTCTTAGTGAAAGGTGATTTTGGTAAGGATAGCAGAAAATGAAACTTAGCATTTAAGTAGTTACCTAATGTGAGAGTTTGAGTGTGCCCGTGTGTGTGTGTGTATGTGTGTGTATTTTAAGAAAATCAGAAAACTCAAAAAACAGGAAACTCAAAAAAATGCCAAAAAGCAATGCATAGCTGCTTCATAGTACTGAATGAAAAAAAAGAATAAGGTAAAAACAACAATTTTCTCAAATTGTATTTATAGGTTTAATTCATTCAAAAAATTTTGTTCAATAATTAATTCAGAAATGCATGATAATAAAATAGAATATTAGGGAAAATGGTAATAAGAGGTGCTGACTCTTTAAAATGTTAGTTTATTACAATTCAGTTAAACAGGGATGATGGCATCAAAATACAATGAGACAGGAAAGAAAGTTCGCTATTTATTTGCTTGAATTTTGAACAAATAAAAAAGCAGAAAAAGAAAGTAATGGTAGGATATGATAGAGCCAGATATCAAATTATTTAAGAGCCTTTTACCTATTCAAATAGAATTTAGGGTAATGTAAAAATTATGAAATAATAGGAAGGAAATCAGAACAATCTTAAAAAGAAAAACAATTCAACATTTTCAATGGGTGGTAATTTTCTATACCACATAGATCATTTCTTGCTCTTAAGAAGATCTGGAATTCTTAGCTATATTTTACAGAAGATAAAATTGAAATTCATATATATTGATAAACTGTTCTTTCTACTATGCTACACTGTCCATTAAAGTAAATTAATTATCTCTTAATCAGTGATAGCCAATAAAGTAAAACATTTACCAGTCTTGGACTATATTTTTTTCTCCAACAAATTTTATCAGATTCAGGAAGATTTTTTAAAATTGATATATCATTGAAAGGGCATTAGATATTTTTATACAAGGATAAACAATTAGACTATCAAAAAATACATGACTTAAAGATTTTATTGCAAATGAAAATGGAAATTAATACAAATATTGGTATAAAGCTTCAAATTATTTTATAGATATACAAAGTAATTAATAATTTAGCTTTTATAAAAAATGAAAACCTGAATATAAGGTTAAAGTCAACCATTTATTTTACTTGCAAAACTACTTTGTGTGTTTTAGATAAAATTTAGAGATAAACACAATCGACAATTCATAAAAGTATGTGAATTCCAACATTCTAAACATTTTACCAATTCAGAGTATTTGCATGATTATACGGTGATAACAACACAAAAATATTTCATACCTATCGTATAATTGGGTAAAACCACCAATCAAAAATTCACTATGGGAGATTTATTTTTGAAAATTGAATCAATTTTTTTTTCAGAATATTACGGGGGTACAAACACTTTGTTTACATATATTGCCTTTACACTGCCCAAGTCAGAGCTACAAGAGTGCCCATCCTCCAGAAAGTGCACACCACACCCATTAGGTGTGAATTAACCCATCTCTTCCTTCCCCTTGCCACCTGCTCAACACCAATGAATGTTACTTTCATATGTGCACATACGTATTGATCAATTAGTACCAATTTACTCGTGAGTACCTGTGGTTTTTCCATTCTTGTGATACTCCACTTAGAAGAATGGGCTCCAACTCCATCCAGGATAATACAAGAGGTGCTAGTTCACCATCGTTTTTTATGACTGGGTCGTACTCCATAGTATACATATACCACATTTTATTAATCCCCTCATGTATTGATGGGCACTTGGGTTGTTTCCATATCTTTGCAATTGTGAATCATGCTGCTATAACCATTCAAGTGTAGATGTCTTTATTATAGAATGTCTTTTTTTTCCCTTTGGGTAAATACCCAGTAGTGGGATTGCTGTATTAAATGGTAGTTCTACTTTTAGTTCTTTGGGATATCTCCATATTACTTTCCATAGAGGTTCTACTAATTTGCAGTCCCACCAACAGTGCATGAGTATTCCTATCTCTCCACATCCATACCAACATTTGTTGCTTGGGGACTTTTGATAAAATTTTGATATAAAATTAAAATTAGTGATACCAAATTTATTTGTGAAACCCTTTCTATTTGTATATGTTATGATTTCCTTCCTCAGCAAGGTAGGAAAAATTATTGAAAGACATAATTTTAATAACATGGAAAGATATTTGGTAACTATTTGCTGAATTGAATTTAATTGAGGATTTTTTTCTTCTTGGTGGACAAATCCTGGTAGTTTTCTTCAGAACAGAGCTTTTAAGTAAGTCAGTTGGGGTGGGAGGGAGAGGGATGAGATTACATAAATATTAATATATTTTATTTTATAAATATAGTTTAAGAAGCTTTTAGCATTTTTAAGAAACATTCAAGAGATTTGGAATATGACTGTCACCTATTACTGAAGAATTATTTGAATTCAAACAATTTCACATAATAAAATATCAAGATGCTAATTGATTCTGATTTTTGAAATAAGAATATTATTATAAATTATTCTTTAATCCTACCTAATTAGTATTTTGCCATTTATAACTATAATAATGAAAGGTATATTCTTATAAATCTCCTGGTTAGATACAAAGCAAATGTTCTCATATAAGTAATTAGTGTATCTATCACTTCTTTTCTATTTTGGGCCTGAAAACAGCTATTTCTTCATGACAGAAACCTAACTCATAGTTTCTTCACTGTCTGGTCCAAGTTTAATGCATTGTGAAAACGGCATTTATAAAATGACTAAAATCTTACTGTTTCACTGATGACTATATGAATCCTTTTCAAAATTTTAGGGCTAAAACAACAAAAGACTTGTGTTTTGACTGGATCAAGGTACAACATTCTGAAATTGGGGAAGCTTAAGGAATCTCCTGGTTAAATCCTAGGTCTGCAAGCTTATAAAAATAGAAGATAGATAGAGTTAATAATTGAGCACTGCTCCTCTGAATTTAAGACCCATTCTTTTTTCAGAATACCATCCTTCCCACTATGAACCAAGGATGAAGATCCAAAAGATGTTAAAAGACTTAGAGCACAATTTATTGGAAACTAGTCTGGTTGCCCAATTAGTCATTAAAATCCAATGCTAGGTAAGTTTGCATGATTTAGGATCACGGCAAAGAAAGAAAAATTTATTATTATGTTATCACAATTCCAACTCACATTTTCCTTTTGGTTTCATTTTTTAACTGATATATTTAGAAAATAAATAAATATCTGCCATTTAAAAATCTCTAAAACAACATTTTCAAAGATGAAGTCATAGAAATTGGAAATTAATAGTGAGCTATTCATTTATTTATCCCTAAGGGTGCTTCCTTTCATTTCAACTGAGGAAAATAGGTTCAGTTTTCTTTTATATAATATAAATAACATTGGAGCAAAATAGCATCTGTCATAGATGAAAATACCATATTTATGCCTTCTTATAATCCATTCATTGCTTTATGGACCCAAAGTCCTCTAGGGAGTGTCACAAATCCACATAAGGTTCCTGAGTATTACATTTTGCATTTGGATCTATGGTTTAGCTGACAGGTGTGAATAAACACTTAGAATCAGGGAACTCGCTGATAACTGAATATGTGTAGCACCCAAAGAGTGCAAATGCCTCTAAGGTCATAATTAAGTTTTCCTTAAAATCTTCTATGATCTCTTCTTTACTAATCTTAAAATAGTTCTCTGTCAAGAAACCTAAATTAATATATTTTTAAAATTTATATTGTGTTGTATTTTGTTCTTTTTCCATCACATTTTTAATAAATTCATTATGAAAATGCTATAATTTTTGTAAAGAAACAAAACCATTGAATGCTACAACTTTGAGACATACTATCCAACAACAATGAAAAGAAAATTCCAGTAATTTTCTGTTTGCTTTGGAGAGCAACTTTGGTCATTATACAACACCACTGTGTTAAACATCAGTTTTAAACATTAAAAAATGTTGGAATATCTCATTGGTCAATTGTAGAAAAAAATTGATGAAAAGAAACTTTGCATATATATATTTCTATTTAACATTATTCAATGTTCCTTCTACAATCTCTGTCGCATCCTCTTCTTTTTTTGGCTCAACTAAAACCTGATCATTCCTTAAGGCCACTGCTTCTCTTGTATTGCTCTCAAAATAACTCCTCCTCTCATGTCCAACATGTTACAAAGATAGGATGTTGCTGGCATTTCCCCTCCATTTTCAAATTTTTTCTTTGAAGTAAATGACACATAAGTAACTCACCCTCCTATATTTTTTTTCACCTCTATATTCTACTAGCAAAGGAAACAATCAACAGAGTGAAGAGATAATCTGCAGAATGGGAGATATTTGCAAACTACACATCTGACAAGGG